>CAUYRH010149399.1:0-16423 GCA_963574655.1 Perodicticus potto
CAGAATACAAATGTCTTCATACAATAACTAAGAAAATGCCATGAAGGGTATGCTAAACAGTTTGATGAAAACATTTCAGATTGTATATGAAGCCAGCACATTGTACCCTTTGGTTGCACTAATGTACGCAGCTATGATTTAATAAAAAAAAAATAAAACTTCTAATCTAATAAAAAGAAGCAGAGAAATACAAAAAATAAAACAATATATGTGCCACAAAGTTCACCAGAAACAAATGTTATGGGTTGTCAAAGAAAGGAGATCCATATCTTAAAAATCGGTTGTAAAAACAATAAATGATTTAATGAGGGAAGCAATATTTGAATTGATGTATTAAGATTAGGTAGAATTACAATAAGCAGGAATGGCAAGAGAAAACCTGAAATAAATAAGAGAGTTGAATAAGCACTAAATATTTTGGGGAAGAAATAAATAGTTCTATTTAGCTGAAAGGTTTATACTCAGAAGTCAAGTGGAGATACAGGGAAGTGTAAGGCCTTTAGATCAACCCAAACATAAATAATGTGTTCCTTCTGTAGACCTGTTAAGCTCCTCTCTTTGGTCCTTTATCCTATTCTATGGTTCTATTTTATGGTTATTTTTGTACTTCTCTTTGTTCCTAGACTAGACAAACCTTCAGGGCAGTGATTATATACTATTTACCTTTGAATCCCTGCTGCTTTCTAGCACAGAGATGGAACTCCTCAGTAGAGTAATAAATCATATTTCCAGGGTTAATAAATGAAACCATCTACTTCAGCTCAAACCAAATAGTCATTGTGCTTGCCAAATAGTCATTGAAGTCCAGAAGAAATGGTTTAAGGACTAACCCACTAATAAGGTATGAAAAAATTCACTCCCTACAATATTAGTTCCTTTATTTCTCAACATGGGTTTTGGTAAGAGATTGTGCAATTATACATGGGTTAATTCCTTTAATTCCATCATCATTTAGATTTACCATAATTAGTAGCCACTTGAAATACAGCTTCTAAGTTGAAATTCTCCATAGTCTATTTCAAGGAGAAAATCCATATAGATAAGTACTGGCATTTTATTTTTTAATCAAAAGGTTAATTGAATGAATTAATCTTTATGTTTAAATACATTTTTACAAGGAATTTGGAATAAATAATTTAAATGGGTTAAAATCAAATCAGTATAATATTAAAATGAATATTGAAGCTTGGGAAATCAGTCAAAAGTTCAGGCATTCTATTAATTATGTAGCAGCAGACAAAACTGTCTATGGCAAGTTTAACCTGAGAAGACAGGAAAGCTAATAAGGATTTTCAAATCCTCCTGGAATCACTAGTAACTCCATAGAAATAATTTTGTAAAATGTGTGGTGTTTCACAAAGACATAGTTTCTGAGCAGTTCTCTAAAGGCAAACACCAAGTGGTTAGCATTTAGATGAACCGTCTGAATTGCAATGAGAGTAAATAACTGCAGGATTATACATAGGCTTTGTCATGTCCACTGAGAAAATAAAGATAGACAGCAAACATGAAATCTGACTATACACGTGTGGCTAAGAGATGAAGAGAACCAGAATCATTTAATGAAGATTTTCTAGGAGCAAACATTGACACCATCCATCAGCAGGATCTGTTTATATAACACTTGTGTGTCTGTGAGACTACGTAGGTGGTAGTTTATGAGTGGGAATGTTCTTTCGTTAGTAAATGTCACCACATAAGCAATTAAGTTAAGGGAAATATGAGGCCCAAAGACTGTGTCACTATTCATGAGAAGATGGACTACTTAATAAGGATATAATATAGGCTTCAAAATATAAAAAAATTAAGGCAATTTCTGTCATGATCTTTCTAGACCTCCAGAGAAGTATGAGAATGTCCTTTATGTGAATTTAATTAAAACATGTGAGATGTGTGTTTTATGTTATCTCTGTTGGAAACAACTCCTAGGGAGGAGTTTTGTATACCATGCATGTCTCCCATCCCCAAATCATGAGGACCAAACATTACAGTTTGAATTTGAGCAAAGAGATGTTTTCCCTTGGGCCCAAAGAGAATCGCTGCTCCTGATCTTTCCTAGCCCAATTGAGACTGGGTCAGAATAGCCCAAATATGACAGAGGTATATAAAAGAGACACAGGAGCCAACTGAATCAGTTCCCAGTGATCAAAGCTGGAATTATATAAGCAACAAAATAAAGTAGTATTAGATTATAACTTGTATTATAAAATAAATATACATAAAGCCCATACTGATATAAATAAACAATTGCATAAAAATAATTCAGGTAGAATAAACAAATTTCCCCTGCAGAAGAAGTTCAAACAATTCATATAGATATTCTGACCTCACCAAAGTAGAACCTAACTCCCCACTACTTAAATGTGGGCTGCACATAATGATTTCCTTCCAAAGGGTATAGTATGGAAAGTGAAAAAAAGAGTAACTTTACAGTAGAGAAATATGACAAACACTACCTCAGCCATATTCAAGGTCAACATCAATAATAAGTCATGTCATAGTATATAAGTTCTTCATTTTTTTCAGATTAATATGAGGGTACAAATGACTAGGTTACATTGTTTGCATTTCTAAGGTAAAGTTCAAGTTGTAGTTGAGACTTTCATCCGAGGAGTGTGCTGTATACCTTTATATTGTGCACATTAAATGAGAGCTTACTAACCCCCCTTTCCCTCCTTCCCTCTTCCCTCATTTGAATATACTTGTATTTTCTCTCATGTGGCATGTAGCTATTTTTCTATTGGTATTGAGTACATTGGATACTTGCTTTTCTAGTCTTGTGATACTTTACTAAGAAGAATGTGCTTCAACTCCGTCCAGGTAAATGCAAAAGATATAAAGTCTCCATCTTTTTTATGACTGTTAGTATTCCATGGTACACATATACCATAGTTTATTAATCCATTCATAATTAGAAAAAATCATTTTATCACAAGTAAACTTGCACTAGAATGTTCAATTCAGCTCAATTCACAATTGTCAAGATGTGGAAGCAACCCAAGTACCCATAGTACATAACTTAGTAGTATATATCCTCGAGATGATAAGGATACTTTCTCTCTGTGGTCTTCCTTCCAAAACCCTATAACCCCAGTCTAACCATGAGAAAAATAGCAGACAGTTCCCAATTAAGGGGCATTGCACAAAATACCTGAACAGTACTCCTGAAAATACCAACTTGATCAAAATTAAGGAAAGATTCATAAACTGTCATAGCCAAAAGGAGTCTAAGGAGAGATGATGACTAAATATAATGTGGTATCCTAGATAGGAGCCTTGAAGAATAGCAATAAAAAAAATTTAAGTAAAAAGTGAAGTCTCAATATCAGTTCATTATGTGTGATGAATGTAGTAAGATATTGACACTAGGTGAAACTAGATGGGGAATGTGCAATATGGAAACTATAATTATCTTTGAAATTTTCTATACATAGAACACTATTCCAAAGTTTGTAAAATTCATTTAAGTGATAAATACTTTAAAGCAACTAAAATGTCTCATAGAGTCTAAGAATAAATGAATGGATGTGCTCCAACATGGAGTAGAAGGCTGGAAGGGACTTCTCTGTCTCTGGATAAGAGACCTGATTTGTTCTATTCTCTGACTCACTCTTTCTTGTCCCTTATCCACACAAAGTAGAAAGCCTGGCCGTGTACAGTGCCGGGATGTTCATGTTGTACAATTTCAGGCACCTAAAGAGGAATGGCTTTCCCTTTTTGGCCCAATTCCAAATTCTCAGCAGAAATGATCATCCATTTTAGGACTGGAGTCAACTTCTGTTTCCCTGATTTGTGATAGAAACAGGGTCAGAGAAGACATTCTAATTAGCCTAGCTTAGGTCCCCTGTTCACCTTGGACAAATTAATTGCCACCAAAGGAGGAGAGTCACATGTATGTACCTGGCTGTCAAGAGTTCCACCCTATGAATGGTGAGGTTCTATGGTAGAGGTAGAGTGAGAAAGAGAAGGAGCTTGTCCCAGGATAGAAAGCAGTGGGGAGGACAGGGTAGCCCCCCTCCTAAATAAAGGCATAGGACCATTGGTAAAGTACCTAAGGTTGAGAAGGAAAAAGCAGACTTAATATGAAACATAAATATTTAGCACTTCTGAAAATGCACAGGTCCAAAATCCCTTACCCACACTTCTGAAACCTCCAAAGCTCTGAACACCAAGAGGTTTCCCATAGCTCATTTGGCAGCAAAACCTGTTCTGAACTGATGGGAGGCTAATTACAGGCTCTACACATCCCATATTATGTGAATATTCATGCTGTTTTCCAAAGAAATATTAATGTGTTTGATTATAGGGTCTTCCCCAACCCCCACCAGGAATAAGTGGTATGTAAAAAATTGTATAATTTACAGTATTACCTTAATAAAATCTAAAGAACTCTGAATTACAGTGCATAATTGCTCCCACCAGTTTCATATAAGGGGTATATTTGTAATAGTATGCATTTTGAAGTATTAAACTTCAATTTCTATGTAGCTCTGAAATTAAGAACCACAAAAATAAAAACCATACCCATACAATACAACCAAGGAAAAAACTGTAAAACATTTGAAGAAAAATATACAAATATCTGTGCTAATTTGGGGATTGATGGGCTAACTCTACTAATAATAATACCTTATTTTACATAATGTTTTCAGGCTTCAAATCTCTTTTATGTTCTTTATTTTTAACCATCAAAACAAGTCTTAGATTAAAAACAGGGAAATACTATCATCACCTTTTATGAATAAGAGAGGGATACTTAGGGAAGGTTTTACTAGAGACAGGGTAGGGTTTCGGTACCAGGTCTCCTAACCGCTAGTCCAGTGTCCTTGAACTCTGCCACCCAGAATCTCAGATGAAAGGAATTTATTGAATTGGCATTTTCAGCATGTAGATAAAAGGGTAACAAGGCAACTTAATATGTGGCTTCTTTAATGTTTGAAAGACAATGGAAAGAAAGGTTTTGTTAAGGATCCTGGGGAGGGTGGTAGTGGAAGGATGGTATAGAGTAGGCTATAGAGGAAAGTGGACAATATAGCATCAAAAACTATAACTCTAACTTTTGCCATTTCTTCAAGGGACCTACTTTCATGGTATTTTTCTTGGCCTCTGCAACTAATAGCTTTCATGAAACAAATTTTGACCTTCCTTTATTATTTATATGAAAGCCAAATTTCAAAATGTATCTCATTCAAATAAACAAGTAGCTATTTACTGATAAGGAATTTTCTTTTGTTCTTTTTATGTCTAATGGTAATAATGATGGATTATTGTTATTCTGCCATAAACCAGAAATTTCTATTCCCTTTGAGTTTGAGGACTTTTCTTTTAATAGCAAAATGTGCCATGTCTTGCAGATAAAAGTAATTTTATGTTTAGTATCAACTTATTGAAAATATAATTGCAAACACAAAAAGCTATTATGAATTCAGATATATTTGCTCTAACCCCTATATGCATTTGATAATTAGCAGTATATAAGTGGGAAGTATAATGTTGATTCATTCAATGTTTGGTGAAAATATGGATTCTGAGAAACATCCAAACCGCTCTCTCCATTTCTGTTTCAATTAATTTGAAAAAAATCAGTACTATTAATATTCAAACATCTAACAGAATAAATGGAATGGAATCTAATATATATTCCACATATGATTAGAATACCCTAATGCATACAGAATAATGCCTTTCACAAAATAAGCTGATACTAAATATAAAATTACTTTCATCTGCAAGACATGGCACATTTTGCTCTTAAAAGAAAAGTCCTCAAACTCAATAAACATTTGTAGACTGAAAAAATAGATGCTGAAACTCTTGGTGAAGCAGCCTTTTGGAGTGGATAAAACATCCAGGGTTCATACTTCCTTGAATACTTCGTTAGCTATAAATGCTCTTGGTCAAGCCAGTTATTGTAACAGCTACCTCTTTTGTGTGTGTGTGCGTGTGTGATTTTTGGCCGGGGCTGGGTTTGAGCCTGCCACCGCCGGCATCCTACTCCTTTGAGCCACAGGTGCCGTCCTAATAACGCTACCTCTTAAGGCTGCTATGAGGTCTTGCATGATATTTTCTATAACTAAATCCTTGCATAATATATTCCATAAAAGATAATTCCCTCTCTCTCTTTTCCTTCAAATTCCTGGCAATTGTCCGCAGGGAGTCACCCAAACTTTCCTTTCCAGGGGACTCTTAACCAGAACTACATCTCAAAGCTGAAAAATATAACACTGTAGAACAGGGATCCTCAAACTTTTTAAACAGGGGGCCAGTTCATTGTCCCTCAGATCGTTTGAGGGCGGGACTATAGTTTAAAAAAAAAAAAAACTATGAACAAATTCCTATGCACACTGCACATTTCTTATTTTGAAGTAAAAAAACAAAACAGGGGAAGCACCTGTAGCTCAAAGGAGTAGGGTGCTGGCCCCATATACTGGAGGTGGTGGGTTCAAACCCAGCCCTGGCCAAAAACTGCAAAAAAAAAAAAGAAAGAACAAATACAAATACAATACTTAAAATGAAAAAAAAAAGGTGCCCCCATCTGCAAAAAAAAAAAAAAAAGACCTCCTAACTTCAGAAAAAAGGCCCCCTTTTAACTGCAAAAAAGGCCCTACTAACTACAAAATAAAAAAAAAAAATTAGACCTCCTAACTTCAAAAAAAAAAAAAAATCAGGTTTCACCTGTGGCTCAAAGGAGTAGGGCCAAAGCCCCACGTATAGGAGGTGGAGGGTTCAAACCCGGCCCCAGCCAAAACCGCAAAAAAAAAAAAAAAAAAAAAAAATCCTAACTTGTTTTTACCTCAGTCCTCAGGCAGCAGCAGGCTCTGCACAGGCAAGCTTGTGACTCCTCCGATCAAGAGTCTGAGTCTCACCCAAGACTGAGAGGAGGACTTGAGATTCAGAGAGAAGGAGGGGCAGAGAGAGACAGAGAGAAGGAGGGGAGTCGGAGAATGCGGCACACATTCCACACATGCACACTGTGGCCCAGGACAAGTCGGATGCTAAGCACGACAGGCACAGGCGGCAAAAACACCCGGCAGGCCGGATAAATGTCCTCGGCGGGCTGCATGTGGCCCACCAGCCATAGTTTGAGGACCCCTGCTGTAGAACATATACTTCATGAGGGTAGAGACCTGTTGCATACCCAGAACAGCACAGCGTTTGGTATGAAGCAGGTGCTCAATACGTACTTGTCAAATGAATATCTAGAGGAAAATGGAGAATTTTCCTTTGGAGGCAATCCCACATCAGAGGCAGAAAATCCTCAACATTTAAATAGTCAAATTAGGTAACTTAAAATTCTTAGAAACAAATTCCTTACTGTACTGTAATTATTTACATTTTTCTCTATTCAGTGACAACGGTTCCCAGTTTCAGTGTCAGTGTGGAAATCCCAGGGAGAACTGTCAAAGCCAGCTCTTCAGCTCTGGGCCCCTGTGTCCCTCTTCTGTCCCTCTTCTTTCTGTTCCTCAAATGCTGGCCACCATTAGCAATTCTAAGACTTATATTGCCTTCGCAAGATTCTAAATTCTTATAATGCCTGCAGGCTGACCAAAAAGGACTGAAATTGGTTTAAACCTGAGGAAAGTTTAATCCTATTTAGATAAATCCCTGTTTGTTTACTTGCTCTATTTGTTCTTTTTATCTTCACTGTAAATGTTTTCATACAGCTTTTTAAAAACTTCTATTACTTGGCAGAATATTTGTAATGATTAAAAAGAACTGCTACAACAGATGTCAAAATATTCATAGTAAAAACAGTTTTTAAATGATGTACATAGAACAAGTATATTTCATATGTGAGTTTCATAGACTTGGCAATCCAATCAATATTCCTAATTGGAAGGCTGTTTTGCAACTCTCTATGTCACTGCATAGTTCCTTCCTCTTCACGTCACCACAGTATTGTAACAACCAACCCCAAATGCAGCATATATGTACACATTTTAAATAGACATAGTTTTTAAAGATTTGTGTTTGTGGTTAAAAAAAAAAAAACAACTCAAGTCTTAAACTTACCAGTACTTTGCCAAGAGCTAGACAATATATAGCAGGCATGTTTAAGGAAAGAACTGTGCAATGCCTCGCCATGTTTGTTGGAAGATGCCTAAAATTATGTGGTGAACTCATCACAAGTAATCACTCAACAAATATATTGCTTGCACCATGAAGAAAGGAATATCATACAAATGAGAAGAAAATGAAAAAGAACTAAAGTGTCCCGTCCTATTATAAGGAAAACATTTCTCAGACATGTCTTCTTTGCCTCCTTATCAGAGTAAAAAATATGTACATTAAAATGCATAAAACGTCCCCCTAATGTTAAGTGTACAATCCATGAATTTTTACATATGTATACCTTTCAGATCAAGACATAGACTATTTCTACTATCCAGAATATCTACTGTTCTGAATTATTTAACAATTGATTAGTTTTGCCTCAGATAAAGGGGATTTTACAGTATGTATTCTTTTATAACTGGCTTTCTTGACAGGTAATTTTTTTCATTTTAGCCAATCAGATGATGTTCAGTGATAGCTCATTGTGGTTTTAACTTGCATGTCCCAGATGACCAATGATACCAAGAAATCACCTTTTCATATACTTGGTAGCTATTTAGTTATCTTCTTTTGTGAAGTGTTTGTTTCGAGTTTTTCTCCATTATTTTATTACCTGAGCACAGCTCTGAATTTGATCTCTATTATCTGAATACTCTATGCTGAGTCTACATGATTTTAGTAAACCAGTCTAATGAGGTTTGTCATGGGTAATAATTTTTGCCTTTTTAGAAGTTGTCTGTGATGTTTCAAAAGCAGTGATTTTAAAAGGACCATTTTCCCAAGAGTACAATTCTATATGGTAGGATTTCTGTCCTGCATATATTCTCAGAGGTGAGATGAAATCCTACACAGTTTAGTGGTTCAGACAAGATATCTGGGTTCAACCCATATGAGGTTAGTCTTATTTACATATCTCTGATGCCTCATCTATAAAATAGGCATCGTGACAGGACTTGTCTCAGTGTTGTGAAATCATTGGAGTTGATGTAAAGCTCTTAGAGTGATGCCTACTACATGGAAAGTCCTTGATATTTATGGGATATTGATGACATTCTTGAGATGCTGTAGGGTCTTGTGTTTGTTCAATCAAGAAAATGTTAGAATATTATCCCACAAATTGGAGAAACATTCACATGTCAATCCGGACCACTCAAACATAAACTGGGAGATTGGGTCTGAATCTCCAGGACTGGCTGCATGAAATGATGGCTGAAATGATCACTGAAGCCTATTGTAAATGTTCTTTCTGGTCTATTTGGCTTTGAGGACCCAGCATATGCCTAATGGCTCCAATGGTGTATGAGTTAGGAGGGCCCAGGCCAAATTATACATATTCATGACTGGTAAATTGTTCCATGTGGCGCTGGGTAGGAACTAAAAGATTTAGAAGAAAAAGATCAGCTTCCTTTCCAGGCAGCCCAAGACACAGTACCACTTTAATAAAATAGGAAGTTGAGTATAAAATCTGCAGTACACTCCTAAAAATGTTACATATTCAAGGGCATCCAAGTGGTTAGAGAAAACAAGTCAAATGTGGCAGAGGAAGAAATTGCCTAAGTAAGAGAACCACTTCTCTGCCAGTAACTTACAGGGGGCCATGGGGTTTTTCTCTCATTAACTCCATCTGCCTGGCAGTTCCTCTCCTAATGAGAATCTGCTCTTCCCAATACTGGAAGAAATAAGTCTTCTTCTCTACCCCTTTGCATGTGCCAGTGGCATGTCAGAAACAATTTTTCAGTAAAGAGGCATTTCAAGGCACAACCAGGTATGATCATTTATTTACCCAGCTCCTTGGCCATTGGATGCAAAGGACAGAGAACAGTGCTGACTGCCTGTCCTTCCTCTGCTGAGTTACCTAGATTCAGAAAGGAATCACATCCTTTATCCGTTGATGCCATCAAGATATTAGCTTCCAATAGCTGCATGTGTAAAAATGTGCAATAATTTACATTAAGTTATACTATTGCTTTTCAGAATTCATCAGATTATAGATACATAGATTTCTTGCTATTATATATCCACAAAACAGTAATTATGCTTACTTTGCTTAGGTTTTGAAAAAACTTTCTACTGTATGGATTTTAAGAAAATGACATTTATAAGTTACTGGTTTAAAGAAAAGATAGATCTGGGGTCCTCTTTCATATTTTTATTGACCTGGCATAATAGAATTCTAAAAATGCCCTGTCCCATCAAGACCCCACTCCCTTTTCCCCTAGAACTCGTAAGCCTATGAGATACAACTTCCATAATTATCTCATGTTATATGGTACAGTTGACTTTAAAACAGGGATATTATCCAGGTAAGGCAGATCTAAATGCATGATCCCCTAAAAACACATAGCATAAAAGGAAGTCAGAGATATTGGAAGAAGAATGAGACTCAGCTCTAGCTGGATAACGGAGAGGGCCACAAAAGAAGGAGTGTGGGCAGCCTTCATGAACGGAGAGAAGCCTCTGGCTGACAATGATAAAGGAAGCAGGTTCCTCGGTCCTATAACTGCAAAGAACTGAATTCTTCCAATAGTAAGAATAACCTTAGAAGCTCCAGATGAAAACATGGCTGGCTGATTCCCTAACTGCAGCATTGTGAGACCCTAAACAGAATACCCAGCTATGTTATGCCAGACTTCCAACCAACAAAGTGACCTAATAAATAGATGTTGCTTTAAGCCACAAAACTTGTGGTAATATGGTACATAGAGATAGAAAATTAATATACCTGGTTTCTTCTCAATGCATTTTTTTAAATGGCTGAAAAATGGATAAGGATTGGATAGAGAAAATTAAATGGCCTGAGAAACACTCAAGGCTCAGATTATTAGAGATCATGAGGTTATCTCACTAGAAAGAGGCTCCAATTGCCACAATTTTGCTAGTAATTATGGCAATAGACAATTATTTTCCCTCAAATTTGACTCATACCAGGAATTTTATTTTGCTTTTTGTGCATCCCTTTCACCCTAGGTTTATAGTGCTCTTTTCTATTCTGGTAATAATATAAAGCCAAGGTCCAGAGTGACATGACAACTCCATTAGTAAAATTGGAACATGTTGACATTACATGTCTTTGTCACAGAATCCATTATTAAAGCATAAACAGCCGAGTTGGCACAAGGTGTTAGAAAAGTGGGATGTGAAAAGTGGTGAGTAAAAATATTGAATAATTTATAGAATTACAGAAAACTCTAATATGTGGATCCAGGAATCTTGGAAAAGGATGGGTCCTAGGCGTACTTAACAAAGGACTAAAATAAGAAACTGTTGTGAGAGAAATACACTTATCCATCCCCTGCAGTTCCTAGGAACAGACCGACAGGTTCTCTACTCTGATGTGGACAACCCCCATAGAGCTCTGTTTCCCCATATGTGTTACTAGTGTTGCTGAATTTTCTCTACACTCCTGATCTCCTTCGTTCTTCTGTGACCAGTAGCAAAGCCCTTCCAGTTCTTAGGACAAGATTTATTCACAAGGATTACCCCATAATAGTTTCCAAACAGTGCTCTGTTTTCCAAAGCCCTCTCCTCACCAGAGCTGACATCTCTTAAAGTGTTTGATGGAAATCTGGAGTTTAGATAGACTAGTGGGATACTGAAATAAAAAAAGAGTGGATTTTTTAGGAATATGGAAATTGATAGTTATGGATTTTCATAAACTAATGGATCAATCTAGATATTTAAAAAATCCCTCTTTCAAAGACCATTCGAAGCTTTCTAAATAATAGAGAATTCTTCATGGAAGAAAATGTGGTTTTCATAACCTGCTAGTGTAAGTGAGGTAAAAATGTATGGCATTCCCCCCAGCCAAAATCTCCAAAGAAAAAGCCCAGGACATCAAACCAGCATGATTTATTTTATTATCCTAACTTATAGTACTGCTTTTGCTGATGTAAGATTAGAGGATGAAATCTGTTGATCTTTTTAATTAGCATGCTTTTAAAAACTAGAATGCTTCTTGTTCTAATAAGCAATTAATCTTATTTCCTACTGAAGTGAGTGGTTCTGATTTGTCCCAAGTATTGCTCCATCCTTAAGCAGTCTTACTAGTCAAATTAGTTAGTTAAATTAAATGCTGATTTTAGGGAGAGGAATGAGCAGGAGAAAATAGTTAAGTATTATCTTTTGGCTGTATGCTGTGATTAAAAGCAAATTAATTCTTGCTTATCTTCTACCTTTCTAGTGCTAACTTCTAGTAATAATCATAACACTTTAATGGAAATTGTAAATAATGTTCATTGTTTGCTCTCGGAAAACATAATACTTAAGCCTTAATCTTCACATGAAGAAGAATTTGGATGAGAGAATGAAATTGTGGCCTGCACAACTTTATTATATGGGCATTGATGAGAAATGTTTATTTTAAACAAACCGATGTGCTTCCTCGATCCATAGTAATAGCATGGACAGGTAAAGGTGAACACCAAACTCCAGGTTTGTTCTGTCCATGGTTTGATTAATCAACTTGGATAGACAAAAGGTGACTGCAGGGTAGAAGGTACGTATTTCCTTGAGTTGAGCCATACACTTTCACCTACAAGGTGTCTGAAAAATATTCTTCCTTTTCTTGTACTAGAAAAAGTGAGCAGGAAGTTTACGCCTTTGTTTCTCTCTTCTCCATTCCTGATGGGTGCACAAGCTTCATATTCTTATTGGGTTCTATTTCACAGTCTTTTTCCTCTGGGATCAGAGTTAATTATTTATTTAACAGTAGAAAGATAAGAAAAAATATGGAAAAGTGACAGTAAATTCTATTTTTTGTCTTTTACTCTTTGAGCCAATAATTAGACACTGTGTACAAATATGTGTGCAAATGCAGAGCCATTTTTCAAAACAAAATACTTTGAACATAGATACAAACAAAACACAACTCCAAATTCATTATCCTGCCTCTTTGTAATTAACCTAAGGGAAAAACTAGAACAAGAACACACCACAGCTTTTGGAACAGTCCACCTGGGGTTTGCTGGACTTGGTACATTATTAGATGACTGGTTTTCCCACAGAGTGAGATAGATGTGCTTTGTAAAAATAATTAAAGGCCTTTTATCCATTGGGTTAAAAATGCCCATTTGTTCGCCTGTTCTCATTCTATGCTGCCTTCCTTGTACAATACCTCCATTGATCCTCTGTATCACAAATCTAGTCTATGCAAAAATAGTTCCTCTGCCTTTCAACCTGGCTATAAGTATACACCATTAAAACCATCCCTCTGGAATAAGTGGAGATGGTTGGACAGTGCTCTAGAAAACCACTACTAAATAGTTGGGTAGGGGGAACTGCAGTAACCTAAAAAATAAAAACAGCCAATTCAATTGCATGCTTATTATGTACCAAGCCATGTGCTAAAAATGACTTACACACATTATGTTATTTAATGCTTAAAACAACCCCATATGGTGAAAGTACTATTATTATAGATGAAGAAATTAAAGCATACAGAGATTAATTATCTAGACCAATGGTTCTCAACCTTCCAAATGCCGCAACCCTTTAATACAGTTGCTCATGTTGTGGTGACCCCCAACCATAAAATTATTTTTGTTGCTACTTCATGATTGGAGGTCACCACAACATGAGGGACTCAAAGGGTCACAGCATTAGGAAGGTTGAGAACCACTGCTCTAGACATATATTGCATGGCCAGTTAGTAGCAGGGATAAGACGAGAACATAGACTTTTCTTTCGGAGACAGGAACTCCCTCTATCACCCAGGCTAGAATGCAGTGGCCTCATCATAGCTCACAGCAACCTCAAACTCCTGTGTTCAAGTGATCCTCCTGTCTCAGCCTCCAAAGTAGCTAAGACTATGGGTATATACCACCAAGTCTGGCTAATTTTTCTATTTCTTGTTGAGATGGAGGTCTCAATTTTGCTCAGGCTGATCCGAACTACTGGCCTCAAGCAATCTTCTCACCTGGGCCTTCCAAAGTGCTAGGATTACAAGCATGAGCCACTGTGCCCAGCTCAAACATAGACATTTAAGATGCCAAAGCCATGTGCTTTATGACTCTGTTGAAGATTCTTTTAATTCCTTTAATTGGCACAAAAGTACTATACTACTTATATTGATTGCTGACTTGGTAATGGGCACTGTTCTGAATACCCTATGTGATTAATTTAATCCTTTAATTTATTTAATTCATTTAATCAAACAATGAATGAGGTAGGGACTGCCACTTGCCCATTTTATAGTTTTATAAACTGAGGCAAGAGAACTTTAACAGCTTGCAATCTTCAGAAAAGGAGCATGGCAGAGCTGGAATTTGAATTCAGAAAATCTTGCACCAAAGGCAGCCTCTCTTTGTATCACTAAATAACTAATTCAAACCTTCCCTATGACAGAAAGTTGGGAAAGTAAATTTAATTTGAGGAGCCAAACTCAGTCTCACACCAGTCTAAAGGGCTTGAGAAAGGATAATTGGGATGTGCAGATGTACATGTAACCAAGAAGACTGAGGGTGATATAATCCAGAAGGGTGGGGTTAGCAAAGGTGGACGAGGGTGGCCATCCCAGTTGCAATAACCTCACAGCTTTGCCTAGAGAGGCACAATCCTTTAATGGTATTGAAAATGAGAAGTGACTGTTTACTCTGGGGTTCCACTTTCCTTTCCTGTCATGTGTGTTCCAGGAATGGACTTTGTAAAAGACAGTGACAGCCACCTTAGGGCCAAGTTTTCACAACTGCAAGATATGAGTAAATCAGGCAAAACAGGTCAACATTCCCCTTTCACATTAGCTGTACAGAACCTGATATGGGGAAGCATGGACAGATGTTAAAAGCATCCAGTGGTCTCCAAAAGTGTCTCATTAAACACGAAGCCAAATGCAGAGGAAGCAAGAAGAGGAACAAGTTCAGGGTTCACCTTGGTCACAGAGAGACTCAGGAGTCAAGGACCATTTTGAGTGAATGTCAAAAATGCATATGCCCTGAAACACATGTCTCAAATACATTTGTATTCAACTGTGGAATCACAAAAGAAATGCATTTAAGCTAAAGGTTTATTTCAATAATGAATATAATGGTTTATATTTGCATAACATGTTAAATTTATAAATGACTTTTCCATGCATTGTATTATTTAATTTCAGAGCAGCCTTCAAAGGCAGGCAGATCTCTTTTGTAAAGAAGGTAATTAAAGGCCCAAGTTCTACTGCCAATAAACTGACAAAGCCAAAGTTAGAATATAGTTATTTTACCTTCTTGCCTTGGGATACATAAGTCTGAAAGGGCAGCTTGGAAGAAGGGGCAACAGGAAAGCAATGAGAACCAGCTAATAGAGGAGAATATACCATAAGTCAGGAGTTAGGTATTAAGAGAAAAATGATGGGGAGCTAAGGACAAATACTATTTATTTTATTTAAGGTGAGGATGGATGGAGGTTTGTGGTTATGGAGATGAAGAGACATTCACATTTACCCGATCATTTATCTGATCAGATCATGGGAAGGTACATAAACGTAGTGGTTTTTGAGATGGCAGGCATATTCTTAGGCAGAAATGGAGTGGAGGAAATTTCAAGGTGAAAGAAACAACCTGAATGAATGTGAAGAGGCAGAAATTAAGGGCATCAATGAATTTCCCCGTTTAATTATTGCATTGAATATGTGGAGGGAAAAACAGAAAATGAAGCTGGAAAGGGTGGAGGGTATTGTCATAGACACCTTTCAGCACCAAGCTAAATAGTCTAGTCTTAATTTATTAGACTTTTGAAAGCAAGTGATAGTTTATAAACATGGAATTAATGCAATGTCTGCCTCATGGGTATCTTGTGAGATTTTAATGAAATGACACAAAAGTACTCCATAAAAATTATTTAGGAAATTAATACTATAATTGCATTTACTTATTAATTTGACAAATATTTATTGAAACCTATTATATATTAGGCATGGTATAGACACTTGACATTAATAAATGAATAAGACATTACTATGCATTGAAGCTCACAGTCTAGTGGGGGTAAAATAAACATTTAAATAAATAATTAGAACTGAATATTCTGAGGTAAATGTACACATGGTGTTATGAAAGTACAGAGGGAGGGTTTGATGAACTCTTGAATAGGCACAGATATAAATAAGGGAGTAAAATCATTAAGCTTCTAGAAGAAAACATTAGAGGACGACGATGCCTGTGGCTCAGCGAGTAGGGCGCCGGCCCCATATACCGAGGGTGGCGGGTTCAAACCCGGCCCCGGCTGAACTGCATCAAAAATTAGCCGGGCACTGTGGCGGGCACCTGTGGTCCCAGCTACTTGGGAGGCTGAGGCAAGAGAATCGCTTAAGCCTAAGAGCTGGAGGTTGCTGTGAGCTGTGACTGCACAGCACTCTACGGAGGGCGATAGAGTGAGACTCTGTCTCTACAAA
>CAUYRH010149400.1:0-10827 GCA_963574655.1 Perodicticus potto
TGTGGCGGGTGCCTGTGGTCCCAGCTACTTGGGAGGCGGAGGCAGGAGACTCGCTTGAGCCCAGGAATTGGAGGTTGCTGTGAGCTGTGATGCCACAGCACTCTATCCAGGGTGACAGCTTGAGGCTCTGTCTCAAAAAAATAAATAAATAAATAAATTATTAACTGGACATGGTGGCTCATGCCTCTAATTCCAGCTCTTTGAGAGGCCTAGGAAGGAGGACTGCATGAGACCCTATGATAGCATCATGCTCATCTCTAAAAATAAATAAATAATAAATATAAATAGTTTAATATGAGCATCAATATACATGTTAAAGGTAATAAGACTTAGGTAATGAGACTTTTACTTATAAAAATTTCTAATCATAGGAGAAAATTCTTATTTGGTAAACTAGGAAACAAAACTGTACTCACAGTTTGACTTCAACTATGTAAGCAAAAAACATTTACACAGGAAAAAAATATCAGAAGAAAATACACTAAAATAGCAGTGGTAATTATCTACAGATTGTGCAATAAGGATTCTTTCCATTTGGCACTTTCTACTCTTTCTAACTTTTCTAAAATATACTTGGATTATTGATATAGTTGTAAATAGAACCTTCACCTGAATTGTCATGTTAGATTACAGTTTTATTATTTAATCAAAGTCAGAAGACTTGTAATTTTTGAACCAAAGTACAACTGATACAATACAAATTTTTAAGTATTCATTTCTTTCTTTCTTTTTTTTTTCTTTTGAGACAGAGTCTCAAGCTGTCGCCTTGGTTAGACTGCCATGGCATCAATAGCTCACAGCAACCTCAAACTCTTGAGCTTAAGCGATTCTCTTGCCTCACCTCCTAAGTAACTGGGACTACAGGTACCCACCACAACACCTGGCTATTTTTTGGTTGTAGTTGTCATTATTGTTTGGCAGGACCGGGCTGGATTTAAACCTACCAGCTCTGGTGTATGTGGCTGGCGCTCTAGCCACTGAGCTACAGACGCCAAGCCAAGTAATCAATTTTTTTAATACTCACTGCTATTTCAGATATTTTTTTGCTTTTTTGTAGACAGAGTTTCACTTTATCACCCACAGTAGAGTGCTGTGGCATCACACAGCTCACAGCAACCTCCAACTCCTGGGCTTAGGCAATTCCCTTGCTTCTGCCTCCAGAGTAGCTCGGACTACAGGCACCTGCCACAACACCCAGCTATTTTTTTGTTGCAGTTTGGCTGGGGCCGCCACCCTCAGTATGTGGGGCCGGCACCCTGCCCACTGAGCCACAGGTGCTGCCCTATTTCAGATATTTTTTAATATGACTTATCTTGGGTTCTTCTCACATAGAGTAAAGGTTTGTTTCACCTCTACAACTGGGATAATGTTGTTAAATGTTAAGTTGTAAAACTAAATGTGACAGTGTATCAGGAACACATACACAAACCTATTTGAATTTTATGTTATGTGAAACAATTACTCAGCACACCTTTGAAGGATATTCATAACTTTCCAATCACTAGAAATACCACTAGTCATCCGCAACTTTTGTGCAATGCTGGAAACAGCTGCAAGAATTGCCGCTCCATCATTTCTTTGGAGTGCAGAACTGCCTAAAACCACCATTGGTTTTTTAGCTTCCTTTAGGACCTATTAAAACAAAAACCAATAAAAATAAACTCCTTTGATTTAAAAATATTATTAGTAAACTACACACCTAACCAAACTTGCATCTATAATACATATTGTCCCAAATTTAGGTCTAACATGGATATCTTTGACTTCCTAGCCAAGGTATATAATACAACCAGATTTAGTTTAAGCTAAAGCATTTTGCCAATGCTACTCTGAAATGGCTGAATATCAGATAAAATAGATTTCCTAAAAGGAATCAAAACTCTAGCTAACCATCCTTTGGTCAGAATGACCATAGTTAGGGCCCAGAAAAATTAGGAACAGCCCTAGAGATTCAGATGTTACTGAAGAAAATAGGAAAAACTATGCTAAAGTACCATATATATTGTCTGTTATCTATTCAGCACATTGCAGCTGGGAGGTAGGAAAAGCAACAATGACTAAGATCACAATGCAAAATACTTAAAACTTTAAGGACTTTGCTTTGAACCACAGTTAACTTTTTCTGAATGACAAAAAGAGAGAGAGTGTATCCTAAGAGTAAAGAAAACTACAGATTTGGTGGAAGATGGACAAATAAGAAGTAAAGCTATACATTATAGAGCTTATTCTCCCACCTATCCTCTGCATCATTCTTCAATAAATAGCTGGTCACAATTACCAAAAAATCAGTATGAGAATTACATTGAGATACTACAAGGAGCACATTCCTCATAAGAAGAATTTCCCAAGGAAATGTGAATCATCCAGAGAAATAATTTTTAATAGTCTTAACGAAAATGAAAAGCAACACAATACTTCTCGCTTAAAAAGTGATCAAAGAAGGCCAGATATGGTGGCTCATTCCTGTAATCACAGCACAAGGCAAGAAGATCCCTTGAGCTCAGGAGTTTGAGACCAGCCTGAGCAAGAGCGAGACCCTGTCTCTACTAAAAATAGAAAAAAATTGGATGGTGCCTGTGGCTTAGTGAGTAGGGCACTGGCCCCATACACCGAGGGTGGTAAGTTTGAACCAGGCCCCAGCCAAACTGCAACAACAACAAAGAAAAAACCAACCAAATAAACAAGCGAACAAAAAAAAAGCTAAAATTTAAAAAAAATAAAAATAGAAAAATTGGCACAGTGGTGTATACCTATGGTCCCAGCTACTCAGCAGAGGGATCACTTGAACCCAGGAGTTTGAGGTGGTTGTGAACTAGGCTAATGCCTCGGCAAGACAGTGAGACTCTGTCTCAAAAAAAAAAAAAAAAAAAAAAAAAGAGCTCTAAAAAATAACTCAAAAGAGAGTATCAGTTAGTAAAGGAGATTTTTTATTACAGAATTTAGGAAGGAACTGAAAGAGAAATAAATTACAGAAATTTGAACACTATTCTGGAAGCAATACGAACAAAATAAAAGACAGGAAAGATGAGAAAATATAAAGATAGAAAAGGAGAGCCAGTATCTGCATTGTTCAGAGTTCTTAATGAACAGACCAGAACTAATTAATGGGAAATATATTTAAATCTATAATACAAAATTCTCCTGAAGAACACTAGTTATCTAAAAGATAATACATGGGGATGAGAAACAGACAAAAGAGAGGGAAACTATTCACTGACACTTTTTGATTTTTTTTTTTCTTTGCAACCTTGGAACATAGATATAAGATGCCCTGAAGATATGCTGTTTTTTTTTTTTAAAACAGTCTCAAGCTGTCACCTGGGTAGAGTGCTGTGGTGTCACAGCTCACGGCAACCTCAAACTCTTGGGCTTAAGCGATCCTCTTGCTTCGGCCTCCCAAGTAGACTACAGGCACCTGCTACAAGGCCTGGCTATTTTTTTAGAGACAAGGTCTCATTCTGGCTCAGGATGGTCTGAAACTCATGAGCTCAGACAATCCACCCAACCCAGCCTCCCAGAGTGCTATTATTACAAGCACGAGGCACTGAGTCGGCCTTCTTTTTAAAAACATTTTCAATCTTTTAATCATAATAATGTTTTTCCTATTCAAAATGAACAAACAAGCCAGGCGTGGTGCCACACACCTGTAATACCAGCACTTTGGGAGACGACGCAGGCCGATCACCTGCGCTCACAAGTTTGAGAACAGCCTGAGCAAGAGGGAGACCCCGTCTCTTAAAAAAAAAAAAAATAGCCAGGCGTTGTGGTAGGCAACGTATAGTCCCAACTACTCAGAAGGCTGAGATAAGAGAATGGCTCGAGCCCAAGAGTATGAGGCTACTGTGCAGTAGGATGCCACGGCACTCTACCAGGGCAACAAAGTGAGACTCTGTCTCAAAAAAAACACAACAAAAACAAAAAACCAAAATGAACAAACAAGCAGGCTTGGCTGCTTTGTCTTCTTGCACTTCACCTTCTTCCTGCTTACACCTGAAACTGTAAGTGAAGTATCCATCTTGGAACCACCTGCAAAGCTCATGCACAAACTCATGTGAACAAGCAAATGCACTGAGGCTAGCAAAGCAGGAAGACAGACTCTCTCTGATGACATCATGAACAACAGAATTATCCTTCAAAGTGCCCAACTCCAGATCCTTTGTTATGTGAGAAACAGAAACTCCTTAGATTTTTAAATACCGCCATCACAATTGTAACCACCACCACCACCATGCATGCACACACACAATAAAGAACCTTTAATCTTCAGATTGAAAGTATATTATATCCTATAAAATACCACCATTAACACATACTTTGGTGAAGTTACTGAACTTCTAGGATGAAGAATCAAGTATAAAATCTCAAGGATAAAATATCTAAACAAGAAAAGAAATCAGGACAAGGTGGAGGAAGAATAAGGCTACTTCAGGCTCTTCACAGTAACAAAAGGCAGTGTTTACAAAGGTCAGAAAGAGGCCCGGTGAGGTGGCTCATACCTGTAATCCTAACACGCTGGCAGGCTGATGTGGGAAGAAGAATGTTTGAGCTCAGGAGTTCGAGTAGCCTAAGCAAGAGCAAGACCCTGTCTCTACTAAAAAATTAGCTAGATGTAGTAGGCGTGCACCTGTAGTCTCAGCTACTTGGTAGACTGAGATAGGAGGATTGCTTGAATGCAGGAGTTTGAGATCACTGCGAGCTAGATTGATGCCATGGCACTCTAGCCTGAGCAACAGAATGAGACTCGGTCTCAAATAAAATAAAATAAAATGCCAGAAAGGAAAATAAATGTGACCCTAAAACTGCATAGTCCAACAAGCTGCCTCATTGGGAATAAAAGAGACACTCTCATGTTCTCAAGCAACAGGTAAAATCTCTTTAATAATAATTCTTGCAGTATAGAAAGATTTAAAGTTGAAAGGGTAATTCTTTCACAGTTTTACCTCTTCTCAAATAATTTCAAGAAAATTAAACCCGACTAAATAAGAAATAGCATGTGTATAGGCCAGGCGCGGTGGCTCACGCTTGTAATCCTAGTACTCTGGAAGGCCGTGGTGGTAGAGCTCATGAGTTTGAGACCAGCCTGAGCCAAAGCAAGACACCATCTCTAAAAACAGCTGGGCGTTGTGGTGGGTGCCTATAGTCTCAGCTACTCAGGAGGCTGAGGCGAGGGGATCACTCACTTAAGCCCAAGAGTTTGAGGTTACTGTGACCTATGACACCATAGCACTCTACCGAGAGCAACAAAATAAGACTCTGACTTCAAAAAAAAAAAAGTACGTGCAGTACCATCTCATTTTTGTTTGCCTATCCATACATATTGCCTAGCTCTATGTAGAAATAGATGATTATGATGTTTCATCAATACTTGCTTTGGGGCTCGGCGCCTGTGGCTCAACGGGCTAAGGCGCCAACCACGTACACCTGAGCTGGAGGGTTCGAATCCAGCCTGGGCCCGCCAAACAATGACGGCTGCAACCAAAAAATGGCCAGGCATTGTGGCGGGTGCCTGTTGTCCCAGCTACTCAGGAGGCTGAGGCAGGAAACTCACTTGAGCCCAGGAATTGGAGGTTGCTGTGAGCTGTGATGCCATGACACTCTACCCAGGGTGACAGCTTGAGGCTCTTTCTCAAAAAAAAAAAAAAAAAAAAAAAAACTTGCTTTGGGGTGGTAGTATTTTGGGTAATGTCTTACTTTCTTCCATATTCTATTCTGAATTGCTATCATCCTTAACAATAATTACATAACATTATATAAAAACAAATTTTAAGAATCACAATTAAAAAGTTAACAAAAGCATCCACTTCAATCAGGGAAAAAATAAAAAAGGTCAACAAAAAGTAGGCACATACACCTTGAGAGTACCTGGCTAAACGAATGGCTACCCGAAGCAATGTCTTGAAGAATCTGGGGGGAGTCTCCCAGGTGGTCATATGAGTAAGTGAGGTCCACTGGACTACCTATAAGGGCCACTTTTAGATCATTATGGAGCCAACTGAAATAAAAAAACATTTTTATTAATTTATTTTTTAAGTCTTTTAATTTTTATTACTCAAAAAAGCTTCATTTTCTTACTTAGCTTTCTGACTCTATAATTGTGTCTTCGACATTTTCACAAGAATTTTCTACTCCACAATAAGAAAAGCATATTTGATCCTCTTGTGAACACATTTTGCACACATGGACCACAACAGGCCCTGCTGACATGTTTTCCCATTTTATTTTATTTTTTTGTTTTTGAGACAGTCTCATTATGCCGCCCTCAGTAGAGTGCCGTGGCGTCACACAGCTCACAGCAACCTCAAACTCTTGGGCTTAAGCGATTCTCCTGCCTCAGCCTCCCAAGTAGCTGGGACTACAGGCACCTGCCATTATGCCTGGCTATTTTTTGTTGCCTGGATATTTTTTGTTTTTATTGTTGTCTAGCTGGCCCAGTCCAGCTTCGAACCCGCCACCCTTGGTGTATGTGGCTGGCACTGTAACCACTGTGCTCCAGGCACCAAGCCATGTTTTCCTGTTTTAGACAACCTCATAAGAACGTCAGGTCTCATAGCATGTCCCCTTCAAGTGGGACTGGGCATGCATCACACACACATTTTGGTGCTTTCCCAACCTTCTTGGTACAAAGGTAAACAATTCTATTACCAGGGGTTCCTCAAAGCCAAATTTTGTTAGAGGCTGTATTGTAGGAAAACCTCCGTTGGTATGTCAAATGCTGGACCATTCTGAGTGCCTATAGATAGCATCCCCAGAAGATGCTCTCACACACAATTTAGAGCTAGGTAAATAAGCTCAGCTATTGGTCTTACCAATGCTAAATGCTATTTATATCAATGCTAAGTGTCTATTTACTACAACTAAATGTTAAGAGCGCAAAAGCACCACAGAACATTTAATAAATATAATTTACTATGTACATTTCAAAATAATGTTGAAAAAATACACATCAAGGCAATTCAATGCATTTATTTGTTATACAGGAATGCTAACAATTAAGCAAGCTATAAACACAATAATTGATTTATAATTTTCATTTGGTAGTACTTTTCACATAGCAGGGTCAATCATCTCTTAATTATCCATAAAGCATTTAAACACAGTTCATGAAAATAAACTAATTCATTAATATTTACTGCCTATGGCAGGGAATTATGAATTCAGCTTCTTAAAAAGTAAGTTATAAAGCTATGCACAGCACCTCACACCTGTAATTCTAGCACTCTAGGAGGCTGAGTTGGGAGTATCGCTTGAGCTCAGGAGTTTGAGACCAATCTGACCAAGAGCAAAACCCTGTCTCTACTAAAAATGAAAAAATTAGCCAGGCATCGTGGTGTCCACTTGTAGTCCCAGCTTGTCTCAAAGCAGAGGAAGGAAGATTGGTTGGGTCCAAGAATATGAGGTCATAGTGAGTTATGATAAGGCTACTGCACTCTACCCAAGGCGACAGAGTAAGATTTGGTCTCAAAAAAAAAAAAAAAGTGAGGAGACCATATATATTATAGTTTGTCTAAGACTGCTAGTTTTTACCTGTTATCCTAGAGTAATTAACAACTTCCCGCAACTTCAACAGTGCCTCACTTCAGACAATAAACTATATAGCTGCCCTCTTCATTAAGTCTCTAAGATATAAATAAAAATATGGGAGGGTATTCTACAGAATAACTGGCCTCTGACTTTTCTTTTTTTCTTTTTGAGACAGAGTCTCAATATGTTACCCTTGCTAGAGTGCCATGGCATCTCAGCTTACAGCAACCTCAAACTCTTGGGCTTAAGCGATTCTCTTGCCTCAGCCTCCCAAGTAGCTGGGACTACAAGTGCCCACCACAACACCCGGCTATTTTTTTTTTTGTTGCAGTGTCATTGTAGTTTAGCAGGCCTGGCTTGGGTTCTAACCTGCCTGCCTTTGGTGTATGTGGCCAGCGCCCTACCCACTGAGCTATGGGCAATGAGCCGTGACTTTTTTTTATTGAGACAAGAGTCTCACTCTGTCACCCTGGGTAGAATGCCGTGGCATCATTGTAGCTCAAACTTTTGGGTTCAATTCTTGCCTCAGCCTCCCAAGTAGCTGAGACTACAGGCACCCGCCACGATGCCAGGGTAGATTTTTGTTTTTGTGTTTAGTAGAGATGGGGTCTCACTCTTGCTCAGGCTGATCTTGAACACCTGAGCCCAAGGAATCCACCCACCTCAGCCTCCCAGAGTGCTAGGATTAAAGGCATGAGCCACCATAGCTGGCATGGCCTGTGACTTTCAAAAAAAAGTCAAAAACAGAGGCTGGAAGAGTCAAAACATTTAATTGCAATTTGTGATTGCATGCACACTGGATCCTGGGCAAAAAGAAAAACTGCTATAAAAGCAATTAGGGGAAAGTCAGTAGAATTTGAATATAAACTGTAGAGTAGGTAATAATAATTTATTACCAAACTAAATTTCCTAGGAAGAAAATGTCCCTTGTTGGCTAGGTGCAGTGGCTCACGCCTGTAATCCTAGCACTCTGGGAGGCCGAGGCAGGTGGGTTGCTTGAGCTCACAGGTTTGAGACCAGCCTGAGCTAGAGTTAGACCCTGTCTCTACTAAAAATAGAAAAACTGAGGCAAGAGGATACCTTGAGCCCAAGTTAGAAGTTGCTGTGAGTTATGACTCCACGGCACTCTACCCAGGGCAACAGCTCGAGGCTCTGTCTCAAAAACAAAAAAAAGAAAATGCCCCTTGTTCTTAGGAAATCCTTACTGAAGAATTTAGGCATAAAAGGGCATCATAGCTGCAACCGACTTCCAAATGATTCAGAAAACTATATTCACACATTAAATAAAAACTGAGAATCATAAGACAAATATGGGAAAAAGTTAACATCAATTAATCTGAGTGAACAACACAAAAAAATGACATATAGGCTCAGCGCCTGTGGCTCAAGCAGCTAAGGCGCCAGCCACATACACCTGAGCTGCTGGGTTCAAACCCAGCCTGGGCCCACCAAACAATGATGGCTGAAACCAAAAAACAGCCTGGCGCTGTGGCAGGTGCCTGTAGTCCCAGCTACTTGGGAGGCAGAGGCAGGAGAATCGCTTGAGCCCAGGAGTTGAAGGTTGCTGTGAGCTGTGATGCCACAGCACTTTACCCAGGGCAACAGCTTGAAGCTCTGTCTCAAAAAAAAAAAAGACATACAAAGACCATTTCAAGGATCTTAAAATATTTTAAAATAAAAAGCTAACAAAACAAAAATCAACAACTTAGAGGGGAATGACCTGTTAGAAATTGTCTTTCAAGTATTTTTAGGAGTCTCAGTACCACTAAATCTATTAGTAATCAGTTAAAATGTCATTTTTCTCCTGTATAAAACAGAAAAAAACTACCTATTTTTAAAACCCCGAATAACTATTGTTACTAACCTCTTTCGAATTCTAGCATTAAATAGTGGTGCCTCAAAACGTGGATTTGTACCAACCAGAAGGACAACATCTGCCTCTTCCACTCCAGCAATTGTAGTATTAAGAAGATAATTGGAACGCAAATCTGTGCTAGAAACACAATGTATAAAATGAAAACTTACTTTAAAACTAATACATACCAAGAACCCACCAAATATTCTCATTTTCATCAAAGCCATGGCATTCCCTGATGAAAAATTTCATAAAGTATTTCTAAATTAAATCAAAGTAAATTGAGAGGCACATTGGAGAATCCAGGGTGTCACATATTAAGTCTGATGCCACAGATGTGGTTGTTTTATACATAACTTATAACTGAAAGAAAAAAAAAAACCTAGATCCTAGCTTCCTATTTCTCACCCAGCTCCTGCAGTGGGGAAGACCTCTTCAGTGCATAAGGTGTCAGAGTCCACTCTATTGAGCAAATCTTTGAGAGCTACTAGGGCTTCAGCATCCACCAAGCCACCTGCAATTGCTGCCACATCTTTGCCTTGAAAACTCTGCAACTAGAAATGGATAGAAAGGTTATCACCAAAGCCCTACATTCAGCAAAGACCACCAAAATGAACTGTTCAAAAAATAAATTTCAACTACCAAGAAGTAACACCCATCAGACTAAAAAGTTTTACACTATTAATTAATCTCAATGTGAGAAGCAGAAGGGGTATTATGTGGGACCAATGGTAACACCAGCTTAGAAGCAAGCTATTTGTTTTATACTTAGGAACAAAGGGGCTTCAAGATGAAGTTTGGAGAATGAAGACTATGGAGTTATCTTAAATACAATCTCCTTTGAAGTATATGGGCTATTCCCTCTAGCCCTCTGTGTATGTTGCCTTTTCCTGACCAAAAAACCCACTGACCAGTGGATTTCCTCCACTTTTGTTCTAGCAAGCTTATATTCATTGTTACTTAGACTTTGCTTAAAAGAATCACCTTCTCTAGAAGGCATCCTGATACACTAAGAGCAGCATGTGATTTTGCAACTTTCTCTACAAGATTGTGGACGGCAGGACCCATGCGTCTATGGTCTTTATATCCCTGTGGCATATGGTTCTCAATAAATGTTTGTAAAATGGAAGATTAATCATAACCTTAATCATAACCTTGGTAAGAGGAAAGAAGGAAAGAGACACAAATTCCCACCTTCTCTTCATGGCAAAAATGTTTTTTGAAAATCATAAAACTAGGCTTGGCGCCTGCAGGACAACAGGCTAAGGCGCCAGCCATGTACACCTGAGCTGGAAAGTTCGAATCCAGCCTGGGCCTGCCAAACAACAATGACGGCTGCAACCAAAAAATGGCTGGGCATTGTGGCGGGTGTCTGTAGTCCCAGCTACTTGGGAGGCAGAGGCAGGAGACTCACTTGAGCCCAGGAATTGAAGGTTGCTGTGAGCTGTGAT
>CAUYRH010149404.1:0-25955 GCA_963574655.1 Perodicticus potto
AGCTGAGCTGGCGGGTTTGAATCCAGCCCAGGCCGTCAAACAATAGTGATGGCTGCAACCAAAAACTAGCTGGGCGTTGTGTCGGGCACCTGTAGTCCCAGCTACTTGGGAGGCAGAGGCAGGAGAATCGCTTGAGCCCAAGAGTTGGAGGTTCCTGTGAGCTGTGATGCCATGGCACTCTACCCAGGGCGACAGCTTGAGGCTCTGTCTCAAAAAAAAAAAAAAAAAAAAAAAGGCAACTCAGATTTGATAGTTGGCTTTAGTTTTTGTTCCTCAGTAAAAGGGTGGATGTGATTTTTTTCATTTAACACCTAAATATTGAATTTAAACATGAAGTTATATGTATTTAGAGTTATAAAACTGAGTGATAACTCTCTAGAGCAGTGGTTCTCAACCTGTGGGTAGCGACCCCTTTGTAACAATGAAGATACATGGCGGCATTAGGAAGGTTGAGAACCACTGATCTAGAGTAATATTAGTCGTTAACATTCTAAACTCCCCTATTTATATATCATTCTCACATTTATTTTTTCTTTTGGCTCTTTCTGTATATCTTCATGATTCTATAGTTGGTCATGTATGTGGTCTAGTATATTTTAGGCTTTATGTATAGCTTTATGAGGAAAAACAAAGTTCTCTTTGGGTAGAGGAAGTAGGTAGCTCTCTTCTCATTTAATTTATTGCCTTTTTTCCTACTCTTGGCTGTTTTTCTATTCATATTTTCCTATGTTTCATTCTGGAAAATTGTTCCTTTTCATTTTAAGTTATTACTGATATTTTCCTAGTATACTGCTTCCACAATATCCTACTCTGAGAAAGAGTTTATTATAGTTATTTATTAATTTTTTTTTTTAAAGAGACAGAGTCTCACTTTGTTGCCCTTGGTAGAGTGCTGTGGCGTCACAGCTCACAGCAACCTCCAGCTCTTGGGTTTAGGCTAATCTCCTGTCTCAGCCTCCCGAGTAGCTGGGACTACAGGTACCTGACACAATGCCTGGCTATTTTTTTGTTGCAGTTTGGCCGGGGCTGGGTTCGAACCTGCCACCCTCAGTGTATGGGGCCGGCACCCTACTCACTGAGCCACAGGGGCTGCCCTATTATAGTTTTCTGTTTGTTGCATTTGTACTTTGTTGTCCCCCCACTCTTTTTCTGCTTTCTCTGATCTAAATGTTGTTTGATTTCACTTTCTTCCCTGTTTTAGTATATCAATTGTACTTTAAAAAAAAAAAAAAACATTTAACTGGTTACCCTAGAGTTTGCAACATGCATTTTAGGTAATCTAAGTTCTCATTCGAATAACACTGGTCCCACTTCACATGGAGTGCAGGTACAACAGGGTATTCTCAGTTCCTTCTTTTCTTCCCTTATGACGCTATTAATACTCATTTCATTTACCGAAGTGCAGTAATTCAATACATTATTACTTTATTTTTTATTTTATTTTATTTTATTTTTGTAGAGACAGAGTCTCACTTTATTGCCCTCAGTGGAGTTCCATGGCGTCACACAGCTCACAGCAACCACCAACTCCTGGGCTTAGGCGATTCTCTTGCTTCAGCCTCCTGAGTAGCTGGGACTATAGGCGCCCACCACAACGCCCGGCTATTTTTCTGTTTTTGCAGTTCGGCAGAGGCCGGGTTTGAACCCACCACCTTCGGTATATGGGGCCAGCACCCTCCTCGATGAGCCACAGGCGCCA
This sequence comes from Perodicticus potto, assembly GCA_963574655.1. NCBI lineage: Eukaryota > Metazoa > Chordata > Mammalia > Primates > Lorisidae > Perodicticus > Perodicticus potto. Next base: position 1,700 of record CAUYRH010149404.1, read on the forward strand.
CCCCATTGTTACTTTAAACAGGTGTCTTTTAGATAGTTTAAGAATAAGAAAAATGAAAGATGCAATTTTACCTTCATTTACTGCTTATCCAATTTTCTTCCTTTTTTTTTTATATATCTGAGTTTTTAACCTATATCATTTTCCTTCTCCCTGAAGAACTTTTAAAACTTTTTCCTGGGTATGTCTGATGGCAGTGAATTACTGAGTTTTTGTTTGTCTGGAGAAGTCTTTTTTTTTTTTTTTTGGAGACAGTTTCACTTTTTTGCTCTGTGTAGAGTGCCATGGTGCCATAGCTCATAGCATCCTCAGACTCTTGGACTCAAGTGATTCTCTTGCCTTAGCCTCTCAAGTAGGTGGGATCACAGGTGCCTGCCGCAGCACCTGACTATTTTTAGAAATGGAGTCTTGCTCTTGCTCAGGCTGGTCTTGAACTCCTCATGCGCTCAAGCAATCCACCTGCCTCTGCCTCCCAGAGTGCTAGGGTTATAGGCATGAGCCACCGTGCCTGGCCCTGAGAAGTCTTTATTTCTCCTTAACTATTAGAGGATAATTACACTGGATCTAGAATTCTAGGTGTTATCACTGACCCCCAACACTTTAACTATTTCACTCTATTTCTTTTTGCTAATGTGGTTTCTGATAAGAAGTCTGTTGTAATTCTTAACATTGTTCCTCTGTAGGTAAGATGTCTTTTTCCTGTGACTTCTTTTCAAGCTATTTTCTCTTTGCCTTTGGTTTTCTGCAGTTTGAATATGATATGCCTAAATATAGATTTTTAGTATTTATCCTGCTTGATGTTCATTGCTTCCTGGGTTGATGTATGTCATCAATTTTGGAAAATTTTCAGCCATTATTATGTAAAATATTTCTTCTGCTCTATTTTCCTTCTGGTATCCTAGTTATATATGTTGTATCTTTTGATATTACTACACAGTTCTCATATGTTCTGTGCTTTTTTTTCCCTTTTGTTTTGTTTACATTTCAGTGTAAGAATTTTTTTATTGACCTGTGTTCAAGCTCACTAATTCTTTCTTCAGCCTTGTCCAGTCTATTGATGAGCCTATAAAATGCATTCTTCATTTTTTATGGTTTTGATTTATAGTATTTACTTTTTATTTTTTATTTTTTACTTTTGATTCTTTATTAGAGATTCCATCTCCTCACTTACATTACCCAACTATTCTTGGATGTTGTCTACTTTTTACATTAGAACCCTTACCATGTTACATAGTTAAATACACACACTAATAATTCCAATATCTATGTCAAATGTCTGAATCTGGTTCTAAAGCTTGCCAAATTTCTTTGGACTATGTTTTTTTCTTGCTTTTTACATGTCTTCTTTTTGTTGAAAGCTGAACATGATATATCAAAGAGCATTTAATGCTGGCAAAAGGTGCCAAAATTTTCAAATTTTTATGACGTCTTTGTTGCTCCTGTTGACTTTGGGGTTCCCTCTTCACAGAGTCTGTGTTTTGTAGTTCTTTCACCTATAATTCACTATTAATATTCTGGAGCCTTTTGGTATGGTGGTAACATGGAGGGAAGGGCAAAAGTTCTATAATCTTATGGACATTTGTTTTTGACTCTGAATTTGTAAAATTGAAGCTTTTAAAAAAAACTTTATAAATTGTTAACTTTTCTTTCTCTTGCTTATTCTACTTTTAAACTGTTTCCTCTACTTTTCTTTCTTCTGTTCTTCCTGACCCCTCTCACATCCTGAAATACTGGTGAGCCACTCCTTCAAGCGAGTGACTGACCCGGAAAAGTGTTGTTCTGAAGTTCTGGCTAATAATTTTTTCCTGTATTTTGCACAAATGACTTTTTACTGCCCTATGGAAGAGTGAATATACTTAATCTTCTCATCTTTCCTTTCCTCAAATAAGACCTCCTGATTTCTCATCTAGTCTCCTGTCATCCCCTCCCCTCCCCTCCCCTCCCCTCCCTGTCCTCTTCTCCCCTCCACTCCCCTCCTCTCCTTCTCAATAATTTTTCTGATGTATGTCGGGATGAATGCAAAGTAGAAAAATATTTATATGACCAAAATTCTCCTCTAAACTTTGGGAAAGGTTTGTATTTCTGTTTCTTTTGCTTTGTTTTGTTCCAAGTGGGTTAATTCATTCAGGCTGCTTCTCTTCCCTTTGTTTGTACCATGTTGTGACTTCTAACCACACCAGTTTAAGGAAGAATTTTGTTAACACAATAAAATACATGTCTGCCAACATAACCTCCTTTAAAGACCATGCTTAGTAACTGAATTTTCACAACTGATGAAATCTAAAACCTGAAACAAAAGAAATTGATCTTCAAAGTACAACTGTTCCTTCCACAGAGCATTTAGCTCAATTTACATAAATATCTCTCCTTAAGGTACTGTGTAGTATAAATATCTCTCCTTTACTCAAGTTACTTCACAGAGCTTTCCTCAGTATATATTTTTACCCCTTTAAAGGGTGTGTGTGTATATATGTATGTGTGTGTGTGTGTTTTTTTTTTAGACAACATCTTGCTGTGTTGCCTGGGGTAGAGTGCAATGGTGTCATCTTAGCTCACTATAACCTAAAATTCCTGGGTTCAAGAGAACCTTCTCTTACAGCCTCCTGAGTAGCTGGGACTCCACATGCATGCTACTACACTCAATGTAATTTTTGCATTTTTTTGTAAAGGTTGTGTCTCACTATGTTGTGCTGGTCTCAAACACCTGGCCTTAAGTGATCCCCCTACCTTAACCTCTCAGAGTGTTAGGATTACAGGTGTGATCCACCATGCCTGGCATCATTCTTGATCATCATGTGGGCTATATTTAAGCTTGGGCTTATATTTAATTACTAATTATTTTCTCTTCTTCCCAATCATTCTTTTTTTCTTACTATTTAGGTCTAAGGGTTATTTTAAATCAAACAAAGTAGTCCCCTGCTTTGTACTTAATTATTTTTTCTACAAATATTTGAGTTTCTACTTTCTGTTAGTTGCCATACTGGGTACTGAGGATATAGTGGTGAAAATGACAGACCAGTCCCTTGGCCTCATAGAATCTATAGTCTTTGTTAGTGAAAATAGAGGCTCAAGCAAGTAATTATAAATCTTAGGATGTTATGGAAGCTAATAAAAAATATCAAAGGGAACTCATCTAGGTCAGGGTCATGGAACACCTCCTAACAGAAGTGACATTTATTAATCTGACACCTAAAAGTAAGGACCTACCAGCATATGTGAAGGCCCAGAATGTAGTAGTTAAATTTGTGGAGTTACAAGTAATATATTTATAATAAATTATTAGAAATCAGAGCTATTTCAAGAACATTGTCTATCAACTGGCCTTCAGGTTTGTTTGCACAGTTGTCTTTTGTGCCCCTAATCCAAGCCCTCTCCTATAGCCTATTTTTATCACCTCCTTTCTTTGTAGTTACTGGGAATTTTCTCAGTTACTCCTGCTTTTGATTACATCTTCAGTCTCTTCTTTGCTCCTTCCTCATCTTTGTATATAAATGTTTTCAGCTTTCTCTAAAATATCTCTTGATCTTGGTGCTTCTCATACTCTCCTCTGTCCTCCCTTTCTGTTAGGCATACTTCATTTAGAAAGCATTCATAGGTGGGCATGGTGGTGTGCACCTCTAGTCTCAGCTACTTAGAAGACTGAGGCAGGAGGATTGCTTGAGTTCAGGAGTTCAAGACTGTAGTGAGCTATGATCACACCACTGCACACAACAGAGTGAGACTCTATCTCTAAAAAACTAAAGAAACTTATCCCCTTCTCCTGCCCATGAAGGATTGACTGCCTTAGGAATTTCCTTCCTACTGTTAACAACACAGAAACTGGCAAAACAATGTGAAACAATTGATTTTTGACACTGAACAGTACAAAACAGTGATCTCTTTTTACCTCCCAAACTTGTATAGTTTTTGTTTCTTAAACTATACTTCACAAGTATGCCAAAGGACTTATCTTAAAAGAATAGCTATTATTTTCACAAAGCCTTTAGTTCAGTTTGCATAAACATTCCCATTTACTCCAGATAGTTTGCTTTGGCGCTTTCCAAAGTATTTCCTGAGAATATGTGTGTGTTCCTTAAAAATTTTTTTAAGCCATCTTAAGGCACTAATTATGTCCTGTTGTCCTTTATATAAGGAAAAACATCTTGGCCTTCGTATTCTCATTAAATATGTTATATATCAGTGGCTTTAGAGATTGAGGAGGAAAATGAAGGACTTGAAAATTAGTGTTTGATTATTGAAGGAGTATTCAAAATGGATGACAGTCTTACTTGACTTTTATACCAGGATCCTGAAGAAAAATTCTTTCCTCAGTTCTAAGTGTGGGTCTTGATTTCTGACTTCATTTGTCTGTGTCATATTATCTTTTAAATTCCTGAATCCATGCATGAGGGAAATAACTATGTGGTATAGGCATTTTCTTAAATTAACTTGTGGTAACACACCTGTTGTATCTATATGGTTATCGATATTCCAGGCTGCATGATTCACACATGTTCAGGAAAGCAGAAATACAAGATGGAAATAGAAGTTAGGGCTTACTGACAATTTGGTCTCAGCACTGGTAGTAGCACATCGGCACAAGTCCCTGGTGGTGTCTTTGATGTTTTCTTGGAAAGATTAGTAGCGGTCCAGTGGCTTATTAGTACATCTCACTAACTCTGGAGCATGTCTTGGATTACGATGATTTTTTTTTGTCCTACACTTGATCTTAGCCAAAAGGTTGAGAAGTGATGATATTTGGCCTAATAATGAGTATCCAGAGATATATGTAGTATTGGTTTGAAAAACTAATCCATTTGGGTAAAACTCAACAGAAATCAAGTAAGTAGGAGGGGTTGGGTAAATTCACACCTAACTGGTTACAATGCACACTTTCTGGGTGAAGGGCATACATAAAACTTTGATGTAAAATGTACAAAAGCAAATTAAGCAAAACATGTGTGCCTCTGTAATATTCGAAACAAAAATTTTTTTTTTTTTTGAGACAGAGCCTCAAGCTGTCGCCCTGGGTAGAGTGCTGTGGCATCACAGCTCACAGCCACCTCCAATTCCTGGGCTCAAGCGAGTCTCTTGCCTCCGCCTCCCAAGTAGCTGGGACTATAGGCACCCGCCACAATGCCCGGCCATTTTTTGGTTGCAGCCATCATTGTTGTTTGGCGGGCCCGGGCTGGATTCGAACCCGCCAGCTCAGGTGTACGTGGCTGGCGCCTTAGCCCGTTGAGCCACAGGCGCTGAGCCGAAACAAAAAAATTTTTAAAAGAAGCAAATCTATTTTGAATCTAATATAATTCTCCATTTATTACTATTTTTTTGTTTATGTAATTCTTAAGCAGATAAAGCCTTATAAATTGAAGACTAGCTGTTAGATATTTGATACTACTCTATTTAATTTGGAATATGCATGTTTCTTTGGGACACGGTTTGCCCATTGCTGCTACATGTATATCTGACAGAATGGGGACTGTTTTTTTTGTAGGCACATGAAGCTACATTGGAAGCCAGAGCCAGTCCAGAAATGAGCGACCGAATACAGCAATTGGAGAGAGAGATTACCAGGTACAAAGATGAATCCAGCAAAGCTCAGGCAGAAGTTGACCGCCTCTTGGAAATCTTGAAGGAGGTAGAAAATGAAAAGAATGACAAAGACAAGAAGATAGCCGAGTTGGAAAGGTAAGGAAAGGGGAAGCTGAATGGGACTTACATATATATAACAAGTTAGGAAAGTAAAAGCATGGTTTTAAAACTGTGTTTTGGGGGTATACTTTTTTGACATATCTGGCTCTGGATTTAAGTTCCTGAGTTCTTGGTATTTCTTTATTATCTACTTTTTATTCTAAGTCAGTGTAAATTCTTTGTTGCAGTATCTAAAAGGCAAGATGCAGAAGGAATAAATTGGGAAGGTATGGACTTCAACATCATTGACAAAAAAAAGAAAGTGTTCATTAAGAAGTTAGGTTTTTTACTGGCTGATCAAGAGTGATTTTACTGGCCTTTGAATTATTTATTTCTCTATACAATGAGGAAATGATCTTCAAGTGTAACGAGTTAATTTTTTTATCATTGGTTTAGACCTTTTTTGTTGAGTTAATGCTCTTTTGGGCTATGAATGTTTAGAGTTTTCACATACTGTTGAAAAGCAAGCTCTTACCTTAGTGCATAGATCAAAATTGGAAGGAGGGATATTGAAGATAATTTGGGAGACTTGAATGTGATTTTTATGGGGCTCTGACTCAGTTCTTCAAACATTGCTGTGTTTTAATAGCTACAACCAGACATAACTCTCTTATAATTTGGGGGGTATTTTTTTCTTATTAGAATATTTTTTATTAAAGATTAAGCATGCATCTCTCTCTTTGTTTTTTAAGCATGCGTGTCTTTTTTTTTTTTTTTGGAGACAGAGCCTCAAGCTGTCACCCTGGATAGAGTGCCATGGCATCACAGCTCACAGCAACCTTCAATTCCTGGGCTCAAGCGAGTCTCCTGCCTCTGCCTCCCAAGTAGCTGGGACCACAGGCGCCCGCCACAACGCCTGGCCATTTTTTGGTTGCAGCTGTCGTTGTTTGGCGGGCCCAGGCTGGATTCGAACCGGCCAGCTCAGGTGTACGTGACTGGCGCCTTAGCCTCTTGAGCCACAGGCGCCGAGCCTGCTTGAATTCTTCATTGAGATTCCAAATTGTTAGAGTTCTCGGGCATTCAGATTCCAGGAGCAGTACTGTATGTGACACTGATCTGTATGTGTCACACCCATCCCATTTAATATTTCTAAAAGTCAGAATTCAGTAAAATTGCACCTTCAAGGCACATTTGAAAGACCTTTAGCTCTAGATTTATCTGCCCTCCAAAGTCAACTTACTGAAGAAGTGAAACAATTGCAAGATGATGCCCAGAAACAAACTCTGGACCATCTTAATAATGTCACTAATTGGCTTAATCCCAAAACTTGGTTTTCTGGCCTTAATTTACAAATTTGGATTTTTGCTATCTTCACTTTCCTTTTGTTCTTAAGTTTTCTTACAGTGTTGATTGCTATTTACAAGTTATTCTCCCAAACAGCACACATGGAAACAATGATGGCTCTCCAATTTTCCCAACTCCCAGAACCTCCTACTATGTAACAAAATCCTCATCTTTCTATTATTTTTCCTTTCAATACAATTCAATTGTAACAAAACAAAAAGAGGGGAGATGTGGCTTAGAGTTTAATGTTGGCTGACATACCTGAGGATCTGCTGGCAGCAGCCTGGATTCCTCAAACCCTGCATTGTGCTGAACACAGTACCTATAGATCTGTTTATCATATCCTGGAAAAGGCTCAAGGGTTAAAATTGCTTAAGGGTTAAGGCAGAGATTTACCCCATAGAATAGGGAAGTTTACCCTCCAGGTATTGTAACTGGTACTTTTTTACCCTATAATCTTATGATAATTTCTTCTGTTTTTCTTTCCATAGTTTCCTCAGTTCACTGGCATTGCAAGACTTCTTTGTTTTTTGGCATTGTAACTGGAATCAACTTTGTGTGTTCCATATGTTTTGCATGTGTGTATTTTTCCTGATTCAATAAGAGACCCTTGAGCTTTTTATTTAGCATAGCACTTCCTTGCTACCTGCTTTGCCCTCAAAGCTGTTTGCCTCTCCAAACCTCATTGGTTATTTCTTTGAAAATAAGTGAGTGTAAGAGTTTACTTTTCACACCGTCCCCTTGGACAGTACAACAATAGCATATAGATGTTCATTTAGAAAAATAAAGGCCAGGTACACCCAAAGCCTGTGAATGAGACAGTCTAGGCACCAAATCTTTACTTGCTTAGCTGGCCTCTCAGGTATGTGATAGAAATAAAAGGTTTCCACATTGTCAATATCTTAAACATAAAGGATGAGGCATCCACCCACCTCTCAGTTAAGTTTCTTTCTGACTTATCTCTGTCACTAAATGGCTGCTGGTATGCTCAGTTTATTTATTTACTTCTCTATGCTCAGTTACGCCATGTGAGTGAACAGTCTGCCATGTAATATTTGTTCAATATTTATCAGAGAATAGGATCTGACAATTTTGTTTTGGCAGAGAAGATTTAGAGCCGATCTATGAAAAAGTGATTATTCTAATATCAGGGTTGATTCAAGTGGCAGTTGTAGCTCAAAGAAGTATATTAGTTCTTTGGCTGTAATGTGTTTTTTCTCACTTTAGGCAACAGAAGCAGCAGTATACTAACCAACTTGCCAAAGAAACAGATAAGTACATTAAAGAGTTTGGATCTCTGCCCACCACCCCCAGTGAACAGGTATCAAGCTTTAAGACACATTTTTGATGTATTGAATGTGAAAGAAATCAAATGCCTTGCAGAATCTTTGAACTGTTATGCTAGAAAGGAAATTAGGGGACAAAAAATTCTATTGGAGATTAGTTCACAAAATACAAAACTATATTTAATTGCTCAGGTAGTATCCTGTGGTTCAATAAAGCAAAATTATTTCCATGTGGTTTCCCTGACCCATAATTAAGTAAGCTCTCAGAAAATGCTTCCTGAGTAATTGTTTCCTGACCTTCCGGGCCTGACTGCATGCAACATGCACACTCATTCAAGATGTAAGGTGTCCCAGGGGCACATATTTATTTCCTTGCTTACTTAATGGAAGTTACTACTTAGGTAAAAGCATAAGGCTTTATTTGCCAAAAAAAAAAGGAAAAAGAAAAACTACTTTAAAATAACCACAAAATCATGACTCAGTTTTTAGCAGCCTAAAACATTTGAGGTGAGAAATCCAGTATTATTGGCCTTTTGCCTCAAGGTAAATGCAGTATCTGAACATATTGTTAGAACGTTATTGAGAGTTAATTGGTGAGTATTTGTAATTAGGGAGTGAGTGACAATGTCAGGATTTGAACTTCACAGCTTGATTCTACTAGGTTTTTTTCTCTCTTTCCTGTAGCGTCAAAGGAAAATACAAAAAGATCGTTTAGTGGCTGAATTCACAACATCACTGACAAACTTCCAAAAGGTCCAGAGGCAGGCTGCTGAGAGAGAGAAAGAGTTTGTTGCTCGAGTAAGAGCCAGTTCCAGAGTATCTGTAAGTATTTTAAAAGGTATTCTAAAATGAGACATGCTATTTTCTAAGAGTCCCATAAAAGTCTAATTAGCACAATTTTTTTTTAAGTCATAAAGATCTATGGCTTCTTAGAAATCATTTGAATATTTAATTGTATTATTTACATATCTTTTATTTCGTTACACAGGATGATGATTATGTATTACTTTGATTATTTTGTCCATCTTGTAGAACTAAAGATTATATAAAAGTATAGAGACATATTTTGTTAAAAATGATTAGAGATCAAATCCTGAGTAGTGTCTTCACATTGACTTGGCACTGGGACTTCCCATTTGTGTACGTGCTAATCTAGAGTGCACTTTACTCCTGGATTACACGATGGTGTTGGAGATGAACAGAGCAAATAAATTTTATGAATTTAACCTCAAAACATGACCCAGTTTCAAAAATGAACATAAGCCTGGAGGAAATAAATGAACGAGAGATTTACAGTGGAATCTTGAATTAATCTAATTTTAGATTCCCCTAGAAACTATCACAAGTTGTTTCTTTATTCCTTAACATAGGAATTTGAAAACAGGCCAGGCTTTGTGGTGCATGCTTGTAGTCACAGCTACTCAGGAGGCTGAGGTAGGACAATCGCTTGAGTCTAGGAGTTTAGGACCAGCTTGGGCAACATAGTAAGATCCTGTCTCAAAAAAAGAAAATAAATTGGTCTGTGAAGACCACATTAAGTTTTAACCCAATAATATTTATTATTTGCCCCTTGAGAACATTTAATGAATTCCTTCATTGTGAGTTTAGGTTATAAAAGTATACAATTTATATCCTAAAAATTATGTAATTATATTACTACTTGGAGCAGTTAACCTAAAAAATTAGAACAAGAACTTCCCACTCTTTCTCTACACAGCATATACACACATGTACACAAATTGGTTTAAATTATTGTAAAGGAAAATGTGTTACTTATTTTTCTTATTTTTGCTTTCTTTGCCCCTTGTCAACCAATCCTATTACTAAATTATTCAGGGTGGTTTTCCTGAAGAGAGCTCAAAGGAAAGGAATCTTGTATCCTGGGAAAGGTAAGAAATACAAAGCATTTTGCAGATTAAAAGATCATTTTTCAAATCTTATATAGTATAGTCCCTGCAATAGAATTAAAGCTGTCAGTATATCATAAATATCCTGTTACTTACGAATTGAAAACAGATAGTAAATGGAAAGCTTTTCAAAATAATCATTAAGTATTTATTACAAAATACATAAATTATCCAAATAAATATTTACCAAATAAATATTTAATACCAAATATTATCCAAATAAATATTTTTAAAAATAAAAAATTAATATTTAATTTTTAACATAGATTATTCCCTTATGTGAGATTTAAGTCAGCCAAGATGTAATATTCAGTTGCCAAATATAGCTTCCAAAAATTAAATAAAATCTCTAAACCCATTTGAGATAAAATAATATAAATGGAATATAAAATAAAATAAAATTAGATTAACATCGTCTATTATGTTCTCAGAATTTTTAAGTGAGCAGTTCTGTGACTTTGATGAACAAAACGTATCCTACTTAGTGAATGTATCTTAAACAGGCAATGTGTGTCATTGTTTTGAATACCAGTCTTTGTTTTTTCCATATTCTTTTCTTTCTGTTAGCCAAACTCAACCTCAAGTGCAGCTGCAGGATGAAGAAATCACAGAAGATGACCTCCGCCTTATTCATGAGAGAGAGTCTTCCATCAGGCAACTTGAAGTAAGCCTTACTATAATTATAGAGTTGGGCTGCTGCTCTGTTCTTACTGAGATTGTTCTTAAGATGCTCAGATAATGCTGAGAGACAGGTTGAGAAAGAAAGCTAAATATATATATCAATTTGGTGATATTTTTAATACATAAGTTAGAATAATTCCTTTTTAGAAAAATAATCTTAGTGTACAAAAAATCATCTCTCCAGAGAATCTGGAGTCTTCCCATGGCACATGGTACACACCATACTTGCATGAGTAAGAATTTTTACAAAGGCTTTGAAAGTATTTTATTTCTCTTTACTATATTTATGACATCAAAGAGATTTAGAGGATTTATTAAGTTGCAGTTCTTATGGAACCCACTTAGGTCCTAGAAGGTGGCCTTATAATAGCTAACAATGACTGAAGTTTATTTAAAGACCTTCCATATACTAGGTGCTATGTGACAGATTCTTTATGTTAATGATCTCATTTTGACATCCTGATAGAAACTCTGTGATGTAGTTAACTGTGTCATTCTCATTGCCGTTTTACAGATGGGGAAACCTATGGATTCCAAGACTGCATTACATTTGAACCAAATAATATTTGTTATTTATTACTTGGCCCTTGAGAAAATTTAACAAATTTCTTCCCTGGCGATTTAGGATTCTAAACACTGTATAATTATATTTTTACTTAAAGCAATTTGCCTAAAAAATTAGAATAAGGACTTGACACTTGATGATTATGTAAATTGCCTCATCTACCTAAATAAAATATTTAAGCTTTTCTTTTTAATTGAGCAAAATAATAGTTAAATATAGAAGAAAAGCAAATGTATAACTTCTTTATCCAATAAATTATAATTTATTTATCCAGTAAGGACATTTATAACTCACTAATCCATTACATGTTCAAATTTGTTAATGTGAGATTTTAAATTTACATGTAAACCTTTTATTCTTTTGTTTTTATTTAGTCATTTTATTAACCATTCTGAGAGTATCAGACATTTTGTTCTTTTGAATTGTCAAGTCTATGTATAAATTTTTACTGGAAATATGTCATAAAATAATTAATGCTCTTGTAACCAAATACAGCTTGTCATAACCAAGATTAGATTGCATAAAATAAATTTAGTCAACCATGGCCCTTCTCTATTATATATCTTGAATTTCCATTCTACCTTATTTGATATGTTTAATATCATAGATATTTTAGAGAAACTGGTGGTGGTTCAAAGTTTTTTAAATTAGAATTGTTCATTTGTAAAATATTTTTGTGATATTTGCAAAATTTGTGTATTAAATCTACATGCATGCTCACCTGTATATAAGTAGTGGTTTAGGATTTTTAATTTTCCCTTTTTGTGAAATTTCTGATTATAATAATATATGCCTTCGTCTAATATATGCCTTTTTCTTTTAGGCTGATATTATGGATATTAATGAAATATTTAAAGATTTGGGAATGATGATACATGAACAAGGAGATGTGATAGGTAAGACCTACTGATTAGATTTTGTGAAGTGGGAGCAAACAAATGTGTCAAAAAATTCCTCTTTTTCTTTGTGTTTCTCTGGAATCAAAAGTCTCTACAGCAGACAAAGCATCACCATTGGCATTTGCTAAAACAGATCTCATTTTTGGCTTTTACTGGCTGAAATGACCTCATGTACTTTAGCAACCCAAATTTAATCAGGACCTGCCACTGCTAGATCATGGAAGGCAACATGTGATATCCTTCCAGCTTATTTCCAAGGGCCTCTGGTTTCAGTCTTACTTTAATCTAATTCTCATCATACCAAGGACTTTGGGGAAACTTGTGATGTTTATAACTGTGTATGCTATCTTTTCTTTCTTTCTTTTTTTTTTTTTGAGACAGAGTCTCACTATGTTGCCCTTGGTAAAGTGCCATGGTGTCACAGCTCATAGCAACCTCAAACTCTTGGGCTTAAGCGATTCTCTTGCCTCAGCTTCCCTAGTAGCTGGGACTACAGGTACCTGCTACAATTCCTGGCTATTTTTTTGTTTGTTTGTTTAGCAGGTCCAGGCTGGGTTTGAACCCACAGCCCCAGTGACCGTGGCCGGTGCTCTAACTGCTGAGCTATAGGCACCAAGCCAAACAACTATGTATAGTATCTTGTCTTTTAGATTATAAGGAATAGGTAGCCATTTGCCTGATTGTTCATTTTAATAGCTTTTTTGGTAGAGTAATTTAGTAACATTACTTAGATAGATGCTAGGAATTCTTTTAAAAAAAGAGTTGCTAAGAATCCCTTCAAGGTTTGAATGTAATAATTCTCTTATTAAGATATAATTGTCAGCATTGGTCAGGATCCCGATCATTTTTATCATTTTGAAATCTGGAGCTATCTGTGGCTATGTCTAAAAATGCATTTAATATATTTTCTGAATTTGGTTCAATTGAAATATTTGCACCTTTAGTTTAATATAACAATTCTTTGTCCATTCTTAATCCTCCTCTGTATCCTCAATAGATAACAGAGTATAAATTTCAAACCCCAATTTATTTACTCATCTAGCAAATGTGTATTGAGTGCCTCCTATATCTAGGGACAAATTAGGCATTGGGGATTCAGCTTAAATTAAACAACAGGTAAAAGACCTGCTTTCATGAATCTTACAGTTGGGGGAAAGAGACAAGTTTTGTTTTTTTTTTTTAAAAGAAAGAAAACAAACAAATGGTGACAAGTCATATGAAGGAAATAAGGCCCCTGCAGGGGGCTGGTATTGCTGGGGAAAGAGAGTGTTCCTGTTTTATGCAAGGTAGTCAGATAAGAGTTACTGATAGGTGACATTTTCATGAAACCTTCCTAGAAGTAAAGTAGCAAGAAAGAGAGCAGCAGTTGCAAAGGCCGCTGAGGCAGAAGCATACCTGACATTTTTGTTGAGTGACAAGAGCAAGAGAGAGGTGGAGAATCATGTCCAAGGTCACAGAAAATGGCATTTATGTAGGAGCCTGAACCACTGTAAGGAGTTTTAGTAGATTTTTAATAATGAGCAGGAAGCCACAGGAGGATTTATGCAGGATTTGTGTTGTAACTTGGCTTAGGTTTCAAAGGACTTACTTGGTTGCTGGAATAAGACCAAAAGCAAGGAGACCACTTAAAAGGCTATTTGCAATCATCCAGGTTAGCATCCCATTGGCTTGGATCAGGGTAGAAGCAGAGAGGTGGTGAGCAGTGCAGAACTGTGGGTATTTATAAAATACAGAGCCAGAAAGATTTACTGAATGGCTGGGTATGGCTGTGGTAGTGTTAATTCAAGGGCGAGTCTGGGTTTTGCCTTGGCCCACTAAAATGGTTAGAGTCACTGTTTTCTAAGTTGGGGAAATGTGTAAGTAGAACCAGTGTAGATGTGTATAAATCAATAATTTTTGGATATGTTAAGTTCAAGGTACACACTGATACCAAGTAAAGGTTTGCCAGGCGTAAAGTGAACCTGGAGTCTGGGCTGGGGATATAAATTTAGGGATCATCTGCACATAGATAGTATTTAAAGCCATGTGATTGTATGAGGTCACAGGAAATAAGTCTAGATAGAGAACAGGAGTCTAAGAACTTAGCCCTAGATCCTACGAATAATAGAGCAGGGTTGGTAAACAGCATTCCTTCATTTATGTGTAAGTTTTGTCTGTGGCATAGTTGAGTACTGTGACAGAGATCATATGCTTTAAGTTTACAAAGCTTAAACTGTTTACTGTCTGGCCCTTTGCAGAAAACGTTTTTTGACCCCTGATATAGTGCCCAGAGAGCTGAGGAAGAATCAGTAAAAAAGACTAAAGAAAAAAAAAGCCAGTGGCGTAGATTCAGCCTGGAATGTGGCTGAAGAAAGTGCTTTAAGAATGATGGATAGTCAGCCTGTTTGAAATGTTGCTGGCAGGTCAAGTGAAATGAAGGTTAAGAAGTGACTGCTGGATTTAATGATGTGGGGTATAGGCAACCCTGGCAAGAGCTGAGTTGGTGAAATAGTATAGGCAAAAGCATGAAGAGTGGGTTCAGGAGAGACAAGGAGGAGAGCAGCAGAAGGTACCAAGTAGAAATGACTATTTGAAAGAGTCAAGAGGAGAAGTGGAACAGAGAATGAGGTCATACATAGCTGCAAAAGTTGATGTAGAGGAAATGAAAGGTTATTTGTTTGTTTTTAAGATGGCAGCTATGAGGTTAACAAGAATGATTTACTAGGGAAAGAAATATGAATGGTAGTGAGAGGCAGAGGAAGTTCTTTGGACTGAGGCCCTTGAGTTGAGTCGTGAGGAATGGGGTAACGTGCACAGTATACAGTGGAGACACTGCTTGCTCGGGGCATGACAGTTCCTCCCTGACAATGAGAGAGATGTCAGAGCACATCGACCATGCCTACAGGTGGTAGACAGGATCACAAAAAATGTAGAAATGTCTTCTGATTGTTCATGTTGCCTCTACGAGCTGGAAATCAGGGTCACTGTCTGACAGTGATAATGCCTGAGGAGGCGTGGGAAGTTTGAAGAGAGAGGAGAGGGAGAGAACGGAAGTTGGCAGTCATGACAACAGCCAGTGGCAGTTGACTGCCATTGCTGGTCAATCATGACTTGAAAGAGAAACAGATCAGCATTAAGGTTAATCCTTTTTTGTGTGTGATCTTCTACACGGGTAGTGGTTGGGGTTTTGTCACGTACGTATGACTGAGGTAGAGGGGCCGGGGAACTGAGGATGAATGTGATGCTCAATGATCACCCAAGAATCGAAGCCAGGTGAGGAGAGAAATGAGGACACACAGTCTGAGAAGGACAGTGCCAAAGCGGTAGGATCACTGAAGGTCAGAAATTGTTGGAGTCAGGATATTAGGAGGAGTGAGCTGCAAAGGTAACAGTTGGGATGAGACTCCCGGCATTGAGATTATGGAGCAGCTGTAGTTATTGGTTTGGGGAAGAGACCGTGGAAGTGGGTGGCTGAGGAAGGATAGTGGACACCATTTTTGAAAAAAGTTTGGTCAGTGAATTGAGAAGCCAGAATATTAGAAGGGTCAGCACCTGAATATTGAAATTGCCAATATGTATGTTAAGAGAAGTGTTGAAGAGAGCGTCTGTGAGTCAGCGGCTGAAATATTGAAGAGCGAGAAGAAGAAACCATTGGATCGATAGGGTCTGCAACAAGGTGGAGTGGCTGAGTTTGATCACGTGAGCTTTGACACTGAGAGTTGATAGGGAGGAGGAAGACACAAGGGTCTCTCGTGCTGCAAAGTGACACCTGTTTCACCTCCAGGCCAGAGGAGGGCGGGAAGAAAAACGGCCATCACTAGAGAAGGCTAGGTGGCCCTGCAGTGAGGACTCAGTTTCAGCACAGAAGTCGGTTGATGGGTGGCCACAGAGCAAGTGGTTTTCACTGCTCTATATTTACCCTAAGTAAAAGTTGTCAGGGGCTTGTTGCTGAGTTGGCCATTATAGAAAAAATAGGTAGAACATAGGTATCATGACAAGAAAGTGAAAAACACTAAGGACTGACATGACAGTTTGATAGCTAAATATTTATACTGTATATAAAGAAATAAAATGGACCAAATTTTAGTATTTGGGTCATTTTTTAGTTTCCCTCTGAGGAAATAGCAATCTTTGAAAAGTCAGGGTACCATTTTTCCCCCCTTTGTGATGAAGAAAATCCTCAGTTATGGGAAGAAGACTGATCCCCTATTTTGCATGAATAATCTGTGGCATTTGAGGCGGAGACAAGCCCTTGTGCTGACACTGATTCGGTAATTGCAGGATGACAGTACTTTTCTTGGGTTGCCAGGTAGAACTGGGGTTGCACTGTAATGAAGATGATCAAGGTTCTTTTCTTCAAATGTTTGTGTGTTACTTAAATTACCTAAGAAATAATATAAGGATGAACTATAGTCAGCTTAAAATGCATGCAACTTTGGTATACTACTATGCTTTGAACAATGAGCATGTTTAATCTTGAATGAATGAAATGTAGTGATTTGTTCCTGTATCATCAATGCATGTTTAACAGTTTTATGTGTGTGTTTTATCTTAAAGACAGCATAGAAGCCAACGTAGAAAGTGCTGAGGTACAAGTTCAGCAAGCCAACCAGCAGCTATCACGGGCAGCAGAGTATCAGGTAATATTAACTGTAATAAAATTTCTTATATCTTGGTCTGACAGGTGAGTGAGAGAGGGAGAAGGGGGGAGAGAGAGAGAATGAATGAGACGATGAAGTAATCCCTTCAAAGAAGAGTCACAAATATTGCCAGTTCAGACTGATTGTAGCCTCTTTATTCTCAGAATTGAACTGAGAGTAAGTGGCCCCGAGGGAGAGAAAGTTTGTTGTTTGAGTTACAGTAGACAACTGCAAGCTTTCTGATGACTGTTGGTTTCCAATATCCTTGTGACATTTCTACTCAGAAATTTCTTTGATAGACTTCTCCCTCCAGTTCTCTCTATTCCTTTTACCTTTTCTTTTCGTCAGTGGCATTCTGAGATAAAGAGGCAAAAAGTTTTGTCTTAGAGATCTTCAGGTCTTGAGGAAATCATGTCAGCTTGGAGTGTCATTATTCATTATAAATTCTGTCAACATTCAGCAGGCCTGCACCAGGAATGAATTGCTTTCTTAATGAAGCAGGTTAATAAGGGGGGCCATATGTGTGTGTCAAATACTATACAAATATTAAAATCATGAACTATTAATATATCACACAATATGCAGGCCCTGAAGTCCAGTTCTCTGGGAACCCCTAAATAATGTGTCACATTTGATATTCCTTTCCTTGTTCATGATTATCATTTTTCTTAGACCTTGTTATTTTATATTGTCACTTTTTTTTTTTTTTTTTGCAGTTTTTGGCCAGGGCTGGTTTTGAACCTGCCACCTCTGGCATATGGGGCTGGCGCCTTACTCCTTTGAGCCACAGGCGCCGCCCGTTATTGTCACTTTTTTAGATATTTTCAATTGCTTTTCATTTTTCTCACCTTAAAAGTTGCCTTTCATTTTACAGCTATTTGATACTGTAGTGGACCAAGTACTGCATATTTAGTGATATGTAAATAACAGGAAAGCTGTGTGGAGAGTCCTGATTTATAACCAGTTGTATTCACTGACAGATTGACTCCCATTTACCGTATTTGTGCATAGAATTCAGATAAGGAGCTCAACAGAATTGATACCACCGTGCCATGGATTTTAGATGTCTTTCTTGAATAGTTGAAAACACACTTGCACGTGTGTATGTTTGCGTGCATACACATATGGTAACGTGTAAATGCCAGCAGTCTCGTGGAGCTCTTAGCATGTAACTCCTGAGACTTTGTGTTTAATAGGATTCATCACTACCTTCGTTCACGTATTATTTTTGTTTTACTTTTGGATTTTTGGAGGGATGTAGATGTATCGCCACATTTTACTTTTGACTTCCTTGTGGAGCTACCCCAAAACTTAATTCCTTCAGGCCTTGAAGGATGATGAGAGGCCACGTTTCACAAATGCTGAGAAAACAGGCAGCTTTCTGACAGTTTTACATGGAAGCCTGGGTATGCATGGGTGGACCATGAGCGTAAAGCATGGTGAATGCCCTTGTCACTGCAGCCCCCAGCACGTCATTATCCCACACTAGGGGGTGTGCTCCCTCCAGGCCCCCGCAGCGAATACACCCTATGACAACTCAGAAAGGCACATAATAACCAGGGGGAGGGGGAGCCTGGGGACATTTATGCACAATGATATTGAAATATTAGAGTTGTGTTTAATACTTGTGAAGTCTTCAGTTGAAAAATTAGGTAAATATAGGGAATACTGAAAGTATTCATGGTTTTCAGGGTAACTTCAGACTCAGAAGGTAACTTTTTGTAAATTTCATGGTGCTTCTAATTGACACAAAGTAAATTTACAAATTTTTCTGCTTTGTAAGAAAAAGGATACCTGCTTATTAGATGTGAGACACACAAGACACTACAGACATACACAGTAGCTGGGTCAGAAATAGAGACTGGAACACGATTCTTAACCTCTGTGTTTTAAATGACAGCATTATGATTTTGTTTGCTCTTTGGTTTCTATTTGTATGTTGAGATTTTGAATGCAATTTCTATTAATTTTTAAAGAATGGAAATAATTTTGAAAATGAACAGGAAAAGTTGCTGTTTAGGAAAAGTTGTCAAAATTTTTATATTTGTGGATATTTTCAGAGAACTCATTTTTAAGAGAAATTTTTAAATAAAAATTAAAAAATGTATGAACTTTGAAGCTGTTCCTTGTGTTTATACATAAGTATACCTCATTCTGTTGTAACTCAGTTATATGTTAGCTCTCAATGTCTTCTGTTTTAAGCCCAGCCATACCCACAAAAATAATTAGCAACAAAAGTTGGAAAATTGCTTCCTGAGTTACAGCATTCATTCAAGAAGAGTATTTTTTAAAAGAATAGTGCTTTATATATTGAAGAGAGTTTTGTGAAGCAGCAAACACAGCCAAAAACTTGAGGGCAATAAACTAGGATTGATTTTACTCTAGAAATGAACCAAATTATAGTATTTTCAGTTGCTAGACAGATACTCTATTATAAAGTCAATAATTTTTTTTTTTTTTTGCATCTGCAGCGCAAATCCAGAAAAACCCTGTGCATCATCATCATTATTGCTGTCATTGGAGCTCTGGTTATCGGTCTCATCATATGGGGATTGCATAGCTAAATTTATCAAGGAGCGTATTGCACTACATTATCTAAATTATGTGGGAAGAGTCCTGTAATTATGGGTTTTTTAATTATTATTTTAAAGCTATTGTGAAAAGGATGCTTCCCGTACTTTCTTATTTTCACGAGGGGGTTCCTTTGAATTAAATCTGATATTTTCTAATGAAAGTTTTTCTAAATGTTGTTGCTGATACAACTTTCATGCTTCTCAATTTAATAACTGTTAAGTTGTTGCCCACATTGTATACGCCTTTCATTTATAATTTATTTACCCTGTTGACTTAGTTTTTGAAATTAGTAAGTTTAAAGATGCGTGTGTTCTGTTTATTTGTCACTATGTAACATGCACCTGGCTTTATGTTACTTCAATTAGAAAAACTTCCAATTTAATTTTGATTTGGTTCAACAGAGAAGGTATTCTCAATAACTTAAAAAATTAGCATATCATTTTGTAGGGTTTATAAAATTTTGTCTGTTTTGCAACAGCACAAATTTTTATTCCACTTTTCTTATTGTGTTCTTTTAAAACCTTTGTTTACTCTGAATGAAATGAGTGAATAATTTACTAGGATATTTCATACTTGTGATGTGTATATATTAAGCATTTGCTGTAGATTGCTTAGTAAAATTACTACGGATAGATTGCTTTTACAATCTATGGTAATTTAAGTCTGACGTTCACTAGGGAAAGTATAGTTACTGTAAATGTTTAATGTAATTTGGAAGAGGAGTATGAAAACTAATACCAATGCCTGGTATGTTTAGATTCTAAAGATCCCAACTTGTTATTCTACTAAACTATCTTAACAATACCTTCTGGTTTTGTGAGCCATTATTTACCTTCCCTGTGTTTTATAGAATAATGGTTGCATAAGTACCTAGGTCAAAATTACTTTGGGGAAGTAATTTCCCCACAATTGCTGTTTTTGAGCACCTGACACTTAAAATTTTGTGTTTACTTTGTGTGCCATTTTGTATTATCCTCATTAGAAAAGCAATCGGATGTTTGCCAGTTGACTCATCTGCCTTTTTTAATCAATGTTGTTTTAATGCACTAATCTGAATACTGTAAAGAGGATTATCTTAGTTTATAGTTTGTATTTTGTAATGTTCTTATATAACAGTTTGGTAGTGAAGGCAGTGTCAAACATGGCAAGCTCTAGACTTCAAATGGGAACAAATAAAACATTAGGAAACTAAGTAAACTATATCTTTGCAACCAAAATAAAAGTGGTTTAAAAGGGGTCTGGATAGACCGATGTCGTGAGGACTCTTGCTTCCCAGTGACCAGTGCTTACCTCACTCTGGTGCTGTGCCACCTGCAGGCTCCGCACTGGAGAAGTGGCCACATGCACTGTAGGAATTTGTTATCTTTCTGGAGCATTGGTTTACTCAAAGTTGTTTTTGGGGGAGAATTAATCATATTATGTATTTTGTCTCTGGGTAGAAGCTGCCTTTTGCATGACAGCAAAACCCAAATTTTTTCACAAAACAGACTATAGAAAACTTTATTGTGAGTGAGTGAGTGGAGCTTAGTGACTTCACATTGCCAGAGAATTCACACAGATACCCCTTGTTCCGAAGTTGGTGCCAGCCCACCAGGCCTGCTCAAACAGGGTCTGTCTTTGCAGTTGCACAGAAGCGCTTGCTGTTTCACATGTGAACTTGCATCCGTGACTAAGTGAACGTCCCAGTGGCTTTCACAAATCAGTTAAATTTTTTTGCCACAGGTGTACTTGATAAAATTTTTATCCTCATACTGGCCAACTACATTTACTTCTTTTCATTTCACATGAGTTTCCAGTAATAACCAAAACACTTAAAAAATTGGCATGAGTGTAGTACCTTTATTTAAAAGTGTCATCATTTAAAAATACTCCTTTAACTGGGACACTGATCAATGATTTAAAGTAGCGAGTTTAGTGGCTTACATTCTCTTAAGAGAAATTACATAAAAAGAGAATTTTACACAAATACTTGGAACACAGAAAAAGTAGTCCTGATTAGAAAAAATTAAACTAAAAAAAAATGCTACAGTAGCCAAATTAAAAAAATTTTTTTTGTTGTTGGAAGTTTTCTTTTAGGTTAGTTTTAGAATCACTATGAAAGGTGAAGATTACACTATGGGAAATAAATGACTGACAGTGTGTCTCATCTGTTTGAGTCAAACTGAAGAAGGTTCCTTATGAAGTGACACATGTTCCTTTTAGTGTGTTCGAAAGCAACACTTGAACACAGATTGAGATTCATCAACCTCATACGTTGAATGACCATGTGGCATTCAGTATTTGGCTGTTGTTTTGGTCATTAAATATTACGAAAATGTTTTGATTTTGCAAAATGATAGGTGGTAAAAGAGTAACTAGTATCATTTCAGTATAAGGCAACTTGTTTTTCAGTGGGCACAGGATCATCTGTTAAAAAGTACAGATTTGGGCCCAGATGGAGCTCAGTCTAGCAGACCACCGTGGCTGGAGTGTCTGGAATCAGGCTGTCTGGGTGCCCTGGCTGCATCTACATGGGTGACAGAGAACCACTGAAGGGGTTGCCACTGAGTTGTAAAGCGTCATCATTGCTTTTGTTAACAGTGCTGAAATTTTGTACACAAAAATGTTGTGTTTTGAATATCATTTTTTAAGGTAAACCTATAATAAAGAAAATGACTTCAAAGGCTTCTTGTTCCATTGAAATAGGTCTGTGGTTTATCGAGTACAGAGTAGGTTTTTGTAGTTGGTGTAATTTTTATTTGTATCTTCATATAGAAAAATGAATGTCATAATAAAAGATAAATCCTGTATAAAGAAAATAAAGTTATTGTCCACCTCTGTAGCTAAGATTCACAAGGATAACTTACTCAGCAAGTTTTAAAAGTTAGAATTGAATGTATTGCTTACATGTGGCCAGTTTGGTGCAATATAAATAAAGTTTCAGAATGGGCTATACCAAGTTGATTGGGAAATTTATGAGTTGAATTTTATTTTCAGTTCATTAGGGATTTAAAAAATCAGTCATTTCTCTTTTCTTAAAAAAAAGGTGTGTATTTTCATGATTGAGTTAAAAATAAAAAAATGAACCTGTGGTTCTCAGACCCGTTCAGTCTGTCATAAGATTTTAGCAGTTAGACCTGTCAACCACCAGGGACTTGAAAATGTAACCACTTGCAGGTTAACCACTTTGCTGACAAAATTTGTGATACCTCTACTTAACAACTACCCTAACATAATTTATAAATCAATGAATATATAACCATTTTCCCCAAGTAATTAGGAATTTGTGTCCTCAAAGTACTATGACACCAGAGATAGGAAAAGAAATTACCTGGTTGCCAGATGTGCAGGGTTATCCTTTCTTCGTTTCAGTGGGATTTTCCTAAGTCAGTAGACTCGATGAAGCAATATCACATACTCTAAGTTAATAAGACTGTAGAAACTTTTCTCTTTAGTACTAATTTTAAATGTTTCAACATTTTAGTCAGGAAAACAAACCACTTGATGCATTGTAAGTGTAAAATGTCTTAGAATATGGAATTAGAAGCTTCCAGCATCAGAAGGGTGGCTGCAGGGAGCAACAGCAGCACCAGAGTGGGCGGATCTCAGGGGCTGACCCACTGGACTGCTGTGAATCTTTACATCCAGAAGTTTCTGCTTTCTCAGCCTGCAGCACTGACACTGGGTTCTCAACCTGTGGGTTGCAACCCCTTTTTTCAATTTGTAACAACGCGGCAATTAGGAAGGTTGAGAACCACTGCAAGGAGCTGTCACCAGCTGCCTCAGCTGTAACTGTTAACAGCACCCAAGCAGATTCCTTGCAAGAGATCTTGGTGCTGCTGTGAAACTCATGTTTGCTGCCTGCCCACTTCTGCATGCACAGGCTTTGAGGAAAGACAGCTTCTCTCTTCTGCCTTCCAAATTTCATGAAGATGCATCTCATTGGCCAACTCTTTGATTTTTGGTTTCCGAAAATGTGTTTTTATTTTTATTTATTTATTTTTTCATTGGCCAACACTTTTCATTTTATTTATTTTTATTAAATCATAGCTGTGTACATTAGTGCAATCAAGGGGTACAATGTGCTGGTTTCTTAGTTATTGTATGAAGACATTTGTATTCTGCATTTAGTAAGTTTCACCTGTACCTTTCTAAGATGCACCACAGGTGTGGCCACACCAATTACTCTCCCTCCATCGAACCTCCCCCCTCGTCTCCCCTCCCTTGCCTCATAGAACCAGAGAACAAAGAAATTTGTAGGAAGTGTAGTTTCTGGCTTTCTTGTAATCCACAGGACATTCTGGCGGGGACGGGGGTGGGTGGGCAGAAGAGCAGTGATTTTGAGGTGACAGTTCAGCACAATAGTGAAACAAACACTATCATACAGAGACAGTCTCAGTCACATGAAGTGGAAAGCCTCAAGGAGGCTTTGATGGGAAAATTTACGAGAAGCACTGCTTCTAGATGGGGAGCTAGACAATTTTCTTTTTTATCACTGGGGATTCATTGAGGGATGTACACTGATTGCATTTGTTGGGTAAAGTCCCTCTTACAATCGTGTTTTGCCCCCAAAAGGTGTGGTACACATCAAGACCCCACCCCCCTTGCTCCTTCCCTCTCTCTGCTCTTCCTTTCCCCACCCCTCCCTCATTCTTTCTCTCTCTGCTCTCTTTTTTTTTTTTTTAGATAGAGTCTCAAGCAGTCGCCTTAGGTAGAGTGCTCTGGCGTCCCCACAACCTCAAACTCTTGGGCTTAAGCGATTCTGTTCCTTCAGCCTCCCAAGTAGCTGAGA
>CAUYRH010149409.1:0-18775 GCA_963574655.1 Perodicticus potto
GCATACCAGATTTTAGGCTGTACTACAAAGACATAGTGTTCAAGACAGTATGGTAGTAGCACAAAAATAGAGACACAGACATTTTAAATCCAGTGGAAAATCAGGAAATGAAGCTAACATCCTACAACCACCTAATCTTTGATAAAGCTAACAAGAAGATATCTTGGGAGAAAGACACCCTATTCAATAAATGGTGCCAGGAGAACTAGATATCCACATGTAAAAGACTGAAACTAGACACATACCTTTCTCCACTCACAAAAATTAATTTAAAATGGATAAAGTACTTAAATTTAAGGCATGAAACAATAAAAATCCTCAAAGAAAACATAGAAAAAATGCTGGAAGATATTGGCCTGGGGAAAGACTTCATGAAGAAGACTGCTGTGGCAATTGCAACAACAGAAATAAACAAATGGGACTTAATTAAACTGAAAAGCTTCTGTACAGCTAAGGAGACAACAACCAAATCAAATAGACAACCTACACAATGGGAAAGGATATTTGCATAATTTGAATCAGACAAAAGCTTGATAACTAGGATCTACAGAGAACTCAAATTAATCCACATGAAAAAAGCCAACCATCCCATATATCAATGGGCAAGACACATGAATAGAACTTTCTCTAAAGAAGACAGATGAATGGCTAACAAACATATGAAAAAATGCTCATCAACCCTAATTATTAGAGAAATGCAAATCAAAACCACCCTGAGATACCATCTAACCTCAGTGAGAATGGCCCACTCACAAAATCTCAAAACTGCAGATGCTGGCATGGATGTGGAGAGAAGGGAACATTTTTACACTGCTGCTGGGACTGCAAACTAATACCTTTTTGGAAGGAAGTATGGATAACCCTCAAAGAACTCAAGCTAGACCTCCTACTTGATCCTGCAATCCCATTACTCGGCATCTACCGAGAAGGAAAAAAATCCTTTTATCATAAAGGCACTTGCACTAGACTTTTTATTGAAGCTCAATTTACAATCGCCAAAATGTGGAAACAGCCTAAATGCCCACCAACCCAGGCATGGATTAACAAACTCTGGTATATGTACACCATGGAATACTATTCAGCCATTAAAGAAAACGGAGACTTTACAGCCTTTGTATTAACCTGGATGGAAGTGGAACACATTATTCTTAGTAAGCATCATAATAATGGAAAAGCATAAATCCTATGTACTCAATTTTGATATAAGGAGAATTAGTGACAATGATATGGTGGGGGTGAGGGAAGGGGAGAACAGATATAGAAAGGAGGAGGGAGGGGTGAGGAAAGGAAGAGCAGCAGAGTTAGGGAAGGAAGGAGGGGTGTGGGGTCTTGGTGTGTGCCACACCTTTTGGGGGCAAGACACGATTGTAACAGGAACTTTACCTAACAAATGTAATCAGTGTAACCTGGTTTCTTGTACTCTCAATGAATCCCAACAATAAATAAATTGAGACTGTTGATAGCATTATCCTTCTATTCTTTAAAAGACACAATAATTTCCTGTATTCATGTGCTGCCATCACAATACAGGCAAATAAAACACAAATGAAAAACATTATCTTGTGCAGTTTGCAACTATTCATATAGGAAAATGCAAATACAGTATAACAAATGCATTCTTCAGTAGGAAGAAACAACTTTGAGGACATCACCATGCATCTTTTCTCTTTTAATTACACTAATCAGAGCTCAGTTCTCCTGCAAAGTTGAGCTATACACAGAAGACCTTATAATTCTGGGATCTTACAGAAGAAACTCAGCTGCAGCTTGTATATACTACATAGAGTATATAGAGCTGTTAGAGCTGTTGAAACCTATAGGGGAAAAAAAATTACATGGTCTGATTACCAAATAACTGCCCTGCTTCTACTTAATTTCAGAGATTTTAGTAGTCAAGAATTCTTATCAAAATCTTCCTCCACGGAAAGCCCTTTCTTGTATGTATCTTTCTCGTCCTCCCCTCCTTGGGCTTTTGGTAATGTTTTTTACAGAGTGGGGAACCATTTCAAACTCTTCCCAATTATTTGCACAAACACTATAGAAAATGTCAAATATGTTATTGTTTTGGTAATGTTGTAAGACCGGTTCTTGGTCTAAAAAAAGCCTTGCAAGTCATGCCCACGAGGGAATGGAGAATCGTTAGTTTCATTTTACAAGTATGCCCTTTTCAGGTTCTTATAATTTTTAGTGGTGTAGAGGGAGAAGGGTATTGCAAGACAATTTTTCTATTTTTTTTGTTAAGTCATTTGTACATAGATCATGAATACATTTATGCCATTATGGGATTCGATGTGTTGATTATTTGTACAAATTAGAGTGCTTACATCCTACTAATCAACATAGTCTTCACCTCATTTACCCAATTAGAGCATTAAGTCATTTGTGTTCTACACCTGATAGATCCAACTTGTACTTGCAATACTCTCCATAGGTGTGGTCCCCCTACTAACCCTCCCTCTCTCGACCCACCCTCTCCCTTCCCCTCTAATTTCCCTTCCCTCCTTCATCCTAGGCTATAGTTGTGTTTCATTTTTCATATGCAAGTGTGAGTGATTATAAATTGGTTTCACAGTAGAACTAAGTATATTGGATATTTTTTTCCATTCCTGAGATACTTTACTAAGAAGAATATTTTCCAGCTCCATCCATGTAAACATAAAACAGGTAAAGTCTCCATTTTTGTTAATGGTGTATAGTATTCCATGGTATACATATACCACAATTTATTAATCCATTCATGAGTCGATGGGCACTTGGGCTTCTTCTATGACTTGGCAATTATGAATTTTTATCAATAGCACACTCTCGTGTCTCCAGTTGAGCTATCGCAGTTGGTGATCAGCTAAATACAATATATCTGCAGTTAAACTGCTGACAGCATAGAGTAGAGTTTTGCAACTCCCACGCTTTCTCCTATTTCTGTATCTTGAGCTTCTGCAGAAAGTCATTTTCCCTTTTTGTACCTGTACCAATTTCCTGAACACCAGCACACTGACTGTCACACTAGAAAAATGAGATTTTCCTTGAGGACATAGTGTTCTATTAGGTCAATATAAGACAAGAAATGTCTGAACTATATATGCTTCATGAGGCCTTAGGCACAAAACATGGCAGTTAATGTGCTAGAAATCTCTACCAATTAAACTTAAAAATAGTTATACAACTAGTGACAGTAAAAATGCTTAAAATTGAAAAAGCACTTTTAAATTTTCAAAGCACTTGCATATCATTTTTATAAGTTACAATATTGTCCCTACCCCTATCACCACACATGTATTTTCATTGTTGATTTTAGAGAGAGAAGTAGGATGATTTAACTTAGAATAAAGATGATTAAGGCTTTCACTTTGAGCAGTTTCTATCCCATAAGGTTTTAAGTTATCTTTTAATTTTTACCTAACATCTTTATTTCCTAAGTTTTTCAGTGACAACTTTTATGCTTAAAGTTAGATAACATGGTAAGCATTTTAGGTGAATTATCTTGTTTAAATATCACTACAATATTTTGAGGTGAATAAGGTTATCGTCCCTAATTTTAGATGAAGAAACTGAAGCTTTTTAGGACAGCTTAGAATAACAAATATGGAATGCAAATATATATATATAAAATAATAACATAATATAGAGTATATATTTACATATTATAAATATAATATATAATATACATATAATGCAAGCCCTATATGTAATTTTAAATTTTACAGGAGCCACATTAAAAAGATTAAAAGTAAGCATGTGATATTAATTTTAATAATACATTTATTCAACCGGTAAGTTCAAATATTATTTCATCATGTAATTTATATACAATATTGAGATACTTTGCATACCTCTGTGTGTGTGTGTCTGTTCTTTTGCTAAGCCTTCAAAATCAGGTGTGTATTGTAGACTTGCAACACATCTCAACTTGGATGAGACACATTTAATGTGTTCAATAGTCATGGGTGGCTAGTTTTTATCTTAGTGGTTATCTTACTAAATAGTATAGGTTTAGAAATTAATTTGTCCATAGCCATACAGCTAGGATGTGACAGAGCTAAAATCAAAGCTATTTTCTTAATTACTGGATATCACTTCCTCCTACTAATTGCAATTGTTGCTGATGATTTAATATAAAACATAAAAATATCATCATCTATCTTATCCATTATTGATGCCCACACACTCATCTACGTTCCCAATAATAATAATGATCTATCAATTATAACATTTATTTTCAACATATACAGTGAAAGTTATATACAACACAAAATAAATGGAATTTAGTATAAAATATATAACTGTCACATGATATATAAAAAGTACTCATTCTCATCTCTCTGTATGACCTGTACATTTCCTTTCTGCACAGCAAGACAAATCACAATCTGATACTAGATTGCTTGATAAAAGGCATTTCAATGCAAAGCCAATGGAACTAACAAAATATCTGATGGGCTTTATTAATCTCACATTAAAGGTGGCTTTGGCTTTGCCAGAGAAATGAGAATGTACATCGATAGGCAGTGTGAATGCTCATCTTTCTGGGTCTACTTGTACTAGAATTCCATGGCTGACCAATCTCTCTTCATATTGATACCTTATCTTTCAATTTTGATCAATTGTTCCAGACCCTAGAAATATCCTCACTCTCTGAAGTCTTTAAAATCACTGCTCTATTATACAGGGTTACCATAAAGTCCATATGCAATTTTAAAATGCACGCTATTTTAAATTACACACAAACATTATGTCTACCCTGTATAATCTTATAATGATTTTATAATTTACCCTCAGAAAGTAGACATATTTCTGTGTTTATGGAGTATACGGTATCATAATTTCCCTTTTACGATCTTAGCAGAACCCTGGTTCAAAATCCTAATAGGAAAACTGAAAAAACAAAATGCAATGTAATCACAGTTCTTTCATGGAATGTCCTCCCCAAACAAGATTCCCATGGTATCCTTTTTTACTTTTGAGGGCTTTTGTTAATTATAAAATTTTCTGATATGACACACATTCTGAAAGTGCATGCCAGCACAATCTGAAGAACATACGCTAAAGGGAAGCATGGTGCGTTAGAAATCATATGAGTTTGAATTTCCTACCTCTATATTTTATACCAATATAACCTTGGGCATTTTACCTAGTCTCTGTTTCCCCATTTGCTTAAAAAAAAATTCAGCTAGCAACACCTACCTCACAGAATGCTTTTGGGAATTATTAGGACAATTTATATAATGCAGATGGTGCATAAGGAGATTTCAATGAATGGCGGTCCTCACTGTAGGCAGAGTAGAGTGCTCATCAGTCCTTTCAGAGTTTGAATGCCTCCAACTTTTGCCAGGTGGCCTAGTTTTTGGTTGTTCCATTGCTCATTGGTGCCACCATCAGATAACAACACAGGAGAAGAGAAAATAGAGGAAAATTATGATTATTTTCACATGTAGATTTCTGTCAGTCTTTTCAACAAACTTGATTTCTTAGATGATCTCTGTTTTACCTAGTTAAAATGGTGGAGTCTCATTGGTCTGTAATGTTTCTAGTCTACAGAGATCATTTTCTAATAAACACTACACTTTAAACTAAATGTTTTGCTCTGCATTATAGAAGAATCCAGATTAACCATAAAGCAACCATGTAGTTGAATTTAGGAGTTTTATACCCTGAATGGAAATCCAGAGTTCATCACTCTTTAGCCTCATGACCTTGTGCAAATTACCTGTCATTTATGAGTTTCAATTTCAGGAATTGCAAAATGGGGATAATAATATTAAACACATATGTTTGTCATGATGATAACTTTAAATACTTTAAACAGTCACAGAATAATTATCTTCCCCTGCCTGAAATTTAAATGAAAATTGTAAGTAATTAATTGGTGTCTAATATGGATGTCATGAACAATTATTGGTCTTGTGAAAGTATCTCCACGGCATGGCTTTGCCACACTATCCTGAATTAATCATGATTTTATGTGTATTGAGTTCCTGCTATCTCATTTAGTAATGAAAACCCTATAAGAGAGGCAGAGCTACACGTAGAATAAAATGTAATAATCAAGTGTCTCTTCCGATTCATGCAAGTAAACATCTGTGTTTTCTTTGTAGCACACCACATTGAACTTAGGTGATGTTTCTTCCAGTAGTATGTGTTTAGGTGTAAGAAATAAGCAAAAAGAAAAAAAAAGAAAAGAAAAAGGATGTGAGGAATATTTAAAGTTAAGTTTGTCATCTGTTTAAATATCAGGAATTAGAATGGAGGCAGTTATGAAGAGGAAGAGGGACATAATTAGGAAAAGAGATCATAAAGATGGGCCCTTCGATATGAAACTTTATCTGAAGAAGCTATTAGAAAGAATCAACATATTATAATTTGGTATTTTCCCCCTTCTTTGATGTTCTACCTCTAAGCAGTTGCTATCCCCTCTTCCATCAAATAGACAGAAAATAAAAATGGACACTGCTCTTGAAGCCACAAAACATTCTGTAGTTTTTCTCCTTTTATGTCAGGAAAGAGAGCCTCCTCCTTTCAGAAACACCAGAAAGATAAATTTTTCTACAGGTTAAGCACCAAAAATGGATTTCCTTCTAAAACCACGCGCCTTTGTGGAGAGGGGAATGTAGAGAATTCACCAGGTTCATCTCTAGATTCTGGCCTCTGAGTAAATTTAAGTACTTGCTCCTTGGAACAAGACCCAGAGTAGACCAGCTGGGGGAATTTGGATGTTTTGCTATTTGTTATTAAATAGAAAGCTAGAGACTGGAGTTTAGCCCCAGGCTTACTGATATCCAGGACCCATTTAAGCCATAAACCGGCCACACTGCCACTCGTCGTCGCCTTAGTGATTTTGGGAGACCTGGCTCTCTCAGTGCCTAACCAACAGCCGCTGATTAGGCAGCTGCAGCGTGCTGGCAAGCTTAAGGCTCCAGGCTAGTTTCCTTCCTTTCTTGCATCAATTCTTACCTTGGAAACCCGATGCTGTCCAAGGCCTCCATGCTGCCTGGTCCTCAGTAAAGCATCCCCCCAGGCACCAAATTGCTTAAACTCACTCTTACTTGCTCTCTGGGATAGCCAAAAGCTAGATATCTCTCTTTTCCTTTCTCTGTCTCTATCTCTCTCCCCGCCCTCCCTCTTGCTCTTTTTCTCTCTCTCCTCTCTCTGCCCTCTCTACCCTCAGAGGGTTAATCTGGAAAGGCGACTGAGGTGCCAGACTAAGCTCACAGTTGAGAATGATGTATGTAGACACAGTGTCTCAGCTACTGAAGCTTTGCTGGCTCCTGCCTCTAGTCTGCCTTAAGTATCCTTTGTGCGAGAAAAGGGTGCTGACGGATGCTCGGTCTCTAGCTGGAGAGGTGGCAGCCATTGGGATTTCAAGCCAAGCACACATAACAAGAAAAATCTAACTTCTGTAAGGTACTGCGTTTCAGTGAAACTTAAAGAGAAGCGTAAGAGTGCAGCTAGCTGAGTACTGAGGGGAGCGTTACATGCCTATGTTTTTTGCTCAGGAAAGCGCGCAGCCGCAAAGCGGCGCGTTTTCCCAGCAACGGGTGCATACGCAAGTGTACCGCCAACAAGAATTCTGACTCTTTCTTCAGGCTGCAAGCAGTAACTTCCTAAGCTTACCTCCACTTCGCCCCCACCCTTTTCTACCAGTTCTGTCAACCGAGAGGGGCCGCCCCCAGAGCTGTGGGAAATGTCTGGCACTGGGAGTGGGGACTAGAGGAGTGTACCCAGCAGTTGGTGCCTCTTTGTAGGAGGCCGGGGCACTGGTTCATTTCTCTTCCCCGCTTCTTCCGGCTTCTACTCATTCACCCCCGCCTCCCACTTCCTTCCCTCTCTAGGCTCTGTCTAGTCCCGCCTCCTCGCCATTGAAAAGGGCTGGCTCTGCACTGGTTCCTTGCAGTCGTGAACTGGCAGGGCGGGAGGATCTATGAGCCAGAGCTGCATACAGCGGCCCACTCAGCAAAGAGGAAGGCAAGCCAAACAGTCCGCAGAGGTGGCTGTGGCAGTGGTGACACAGGCAGCCCAGGCATCTGGGCAGCAGGAACAGCCTCACAAACATCCTACGTGACTCCAGCTGTTCTGTGGACTTCGAGCTGTGACGGTAGAGCTTGCTACAGCAATCGCAGTCTCAGAGGAGCGGGCGGAATTTTTCTCCTTTTCATTTACTTCTTCATTCTACTCAAGAGGCATTGTTCACTGGGTGAGTATGAGGTCCGGGTGACAGCACAGAGTGTGGCCAGGGAGGTATGAGTCCCATAATTAGTGAGCAGAGATGCCTGCTGCTTGTGTCTAGGGTCCAGAGTGGTTTTAGAGACACTTATGGTATCATCCTACCTTTTCCCTTCTTTCCTCTGGACACAAGAGAAATAGAAGACCCTGGAGATGAGGGCAGACAGAATGTTGGTTTGGCACTGCTACCGCTCGGCTTGGTTACTTTGCTAAAACTCTCACTTTTGTGAGAAAAGTGACTGCGCATGAATTTCCCCGTTATTGGCTGTGCAAAAAGGTCTTTCACTGTGACAGATACAGTCAGCTTCAGTGAGGCTGAAACTCTTAAGATTGGGGCAGGTTGTGAGAAAAAGAGCATGCCCCAACTAGTGGGCAAACCTGGCAAAGCAGTTCAAGTAGAGGGGCAATGCTGCATCCGTGCTTCTGCCACCGACTTAGCTGGGCTCTGCCTCGCTGCACTCTACTCCCAGGTAGTTCGGGTTTGAATACCTGCCAGGCAGGCTCCAAACCTTGGGGGCTTTGACCCTTGGCTGAGAGCAAGGGATAGCACAGCATGCCTTGGGGTTCACTGCTGCCCTCATGCCGTTCCTCTTGCCGCAGCCCCCCCCTTTCTTATAAGGCTATGCTTAGCCAGCACCTGGTGGAAGTGACAATAGTAGGTGGAAAATTCTGCCTTACCTTATATTAAAAAAAAAAGAATCTTCTTATAATTGGGTAGCTGAAAATGACATTTTTTCTCATTATAAAATTACTTTTTCTAAAAATGTAACCAAACATAAAAAAGGTTTCTCTTTCTCTAAAGAAATGACGTTTAATTTTTTCCTTTCAAGAAGTCTGCTCACTTATCCCATAAATAAATGGCATTTTCTAAGGGAGAACGGAAAAACAGTTCACCTCTCCGCAAAGGAATTATTTTTCTTAAAGCGCACAGCCATAAAATGGCTCTTTTTCCGGGGGTAAAGGGGAGGGAGGGGGAAGAATACCTCTTACTAAGAGCGTCATAGGAAAATCTGGCTGTTTGAAAAGCGAGTAGCCACAAAGGGGTACATTTCTTTAGAGACTAGAAGTGTGTAGCGCCAGTCTGCCTTGAACTGGAAACACAATTTGCACATGAGAGCTTGGTTGCAAATGGACTCCCAGAGGGTCATTTTTCCAGTGTTTGTACACTTGGAGCCGCTTCCTTATCTCTCCCAAGGAAAGATTAGAGATCAATTGAAGCACGTCCCTTTGCTTCCAGAATGATTTATTCTATGCTTTGCTGCTTCGGCTGCTTTTGCGGCTGAGGTGCTGGGATCCGAGATTCGTGTGAAGAGCGCGTGTGCATACGCGCGTCTGCGGTCTGGCCCTCTTTTTCAGCTCCGGGTGCCCTTCCAAAATGTTGTTTATGGGCTGGGAATCCACACCTGCGACACTGTGGCATACACTCACAAAACAAAAACCATAGAGAAGAAAGGCCAAGACAAAGAAAAAATAGAATTAAACCTCAAAAATAAAATAAAAAATACCTTCTGCCTTGTGTGGAAACATCCCCAAATGGGATTTAAACCTAGCCTAGGATCCGTTTCTGTGTGAAGAAAAACATGTGGAAGAAAGTGATTTAAAATTAGGGTATTTGGGAAGGCAGTAGAAAAGATGGAGACGGGGTACGGTGTTAGAGGATCCGACTGCGTGTTCTTAGCGCTGCAACCACAAAGCAACCTGAGAAGCTTGCTAAGAATTTTGAACACTAAGCACACCAGAGAAGGTGGTGGCTCTTACGGACTTAAAGCGAATATCGCTTTACCTGCCCCCCGAAAGTAAAACAGGTGTAACTCCAATAACTATAAAAGGTACTTGCGGATACTTTCACAACTTGGTAAATACTAAATAGAATTCCACTCAATCTTGTTTGAAACTTACACAATCACAGAGAGAAACTTCCACCTCAGGGCTGTCCTTTGTGTGTGATGTAGGGGAGACATTTAAAAACAAATCCAAGTAATAGTATATGTACGTTTTCCCCCTTTTTGCTTTTGTGTGATTCATCGGAGGCAGTGTAGAGGTGTGCAGGTTGTTTTGAGGAAAGAACCGAGATGCTGACAGGCTACCTGCGGTTCTCAACCTGTAGGTCGCGATCCCTTTGGGGTAATTAAATCTCTAAGATATTTACATCATGGTTCATAACTAGCAAAATTACAGTTATGAAGTAGCAACGAAAATAATTTTATGGTTGGGGGTCACTACAACATGAGGAACTGTATTAAAGGGTCGTGGCATTAGGAAGGTTGAGAACTACTGGAAGATAATATTTCTCCCTCTTCTAAATTAAGAACTGCCACACGCAGCTCTCTGGATCTGAGTCTCTGCCAGGGCATTGCGCTTGCCAAGCAGCAAGGAAAGTGCCTGTGCAAGCAAGGCAGGAGAATCCTGTTTTCCAGTTCCCTTAGCACCCGCAGCCCCTCCTTCTGGCGATGATGTCAGCTGCCAAGCCGCACTGCTGGCTGGAAGAGAAGAAAGAGAATGGCCAGACCCAGCCGGGAGAGTGAGCAGCCTTACCCCGCTCTCCTTGCATGCAGCTGCCTTCATTTCTCTTTGACCCTTCTGGTGCTCTCACTCATGGTTCCAACCCCGCGCGTGGCCACCGCCGGTTGGGCCTCAGCCTATTTTGAACCTGGAAATCAAACCTAGATTTGGGATCTTCCCTCATCTTTTTCTTCCTTTCCCTGGCGCCCTTCTCTCTCCCCTCTTCAATTTAGGCCTTCACTATTAGCAGTGAATTTACTTGTTTAGCAGTATTTTAAGGCTCAAGTTTTTCAGATGCAATAAGCGTCACCAGTGTTAAATTTCAGCAGTTTTCTTTCCTCTCCTTCCCTGAATGGTAAGGAAGAAGGATGCGAAAACAGACTTGTTTAAAATCATATGGCTGTCTTTTTGCCTTTCAGAGCAAGCTCCCTAGAAGGCCAATAGGGTTGTCTTAACAAGGAAATGGTGTTTGGAAAGAGAGGGGGCAATTATAGGCAAAAGCATAGAGTGGAAAGTCCTAATAGAAAGAAGGGACTGAGAATTGGGAGATGCAGAGAGAAACGCTCGAGCAGCCACTGCTTCAAGGAAGAGGCCACAGTGCTCTTTATTACAAGGACGCACAGTTGTTTCTGGAGACAGAGTGAGCCAAAATGGGAAGATTCAGGAATATGTTTTACAAGACCTAAGCCCGCTGCAGTTTCCCTTCTGATCTTGCTCTTCTGGTTTTAAGGAGAAAGCCCCTACTCTCATGAATTTTAGGGTAATACGTTTCTCTTGATTGTGGACAATTCTTTCTTTAGCTTTGGGATAAGGGCCCCAGCGCATATTGGAGAAGGTTGAGCAGGGTAAGAGGGAGAAGACAGACGGATCCTTTGTGCAGGCAACTCAAGCTGACTTACCCTCCAAAGGAAATTAAGGTGATCCCAACAACTTGTTACCCGTTGTATTTTGGTTTGGATGGGAAATGTGGGGGAAAGGGAGCAGGAGCAAGTATTTTTATTTTGTAAATCCCCCCCCTTCTTCTTCCCTTTGATGAATAGTTCCCCTTATATGACATCGCTGGCAGCAAACTTAAAGTTGCTGTGTGCTCTTGAAATACAGGAATAGAAAGGAAAATCAGACCAAGCATTAAAAACACATTGATTTTCTGGATAGCAATTATTTGTTAAGGGTTTAAAGGAGCCCATTTCTCCTTTTTTTTAATCACTGGAATGGATTCTCATGGATACTCAGGTAATGATAGCATTGTGCAACTGGAAGCTCTGGCAGAAGCAATTGCAGGTTCTACATTATGCCTTTTCTTGGTATTCAAAACTGTATGCTTTTATGCAAGATAAAATTTCTGATAGAGGGCTTCCAAACTTCTGGTAGCTGAAAGAAATCTGGTAAAGGATTTTGAAAACAGAAAAGTCTCCTTTTCTCTATTCAAGCAATCCACAACTGACTTTCAGGAATTCTGAGATTCTTGGGGGAGTGAGGAGGTACTCTGACAAAGACAAAGAAAGTTTACATAGAACACTGGCTTTGAGCTACATTGAAGAAATATGTGTGACTTACACATTTTCTATTAGTGGGAAAGAAAATTATTCAGGAGATGAAAATCTGAAAGCTAATTCTCTCCAATAATCTTACTTCTCATACTTTAAAGGAGGTGTCATCCATTTATTCATTCTGCAAAGAATCCACAAACATTAATTTGTTACCTACTATGGGAGACAATGTGCTAGGCTTCAGGAATACAAAAGAGAGTATGAAAAACATTGTGTGGGTCTCCATGAACCACAGGATTCTTACAAAACCAGGATACAATGTGATAAATTATCTACTTGAGCATAATGTTGGGAAGATTTAGTTTTTGTTAAGAGGTTGAGAGGAAGTTCATAAGAAAACTGTTTCCGTGGCTTTAAAAAATAGCCATTTCTAGTCAGTGGCTAGGCAGAAAGTAGACCTGGAAGGTCATTACCTACACAGACTAAGAAGGAGGGGCATGAGAGGTTGATCTCTTATTACTCTTTTAAAAGTTATATGTGAGTTTGGTAGAAAAAGCCACCTTGGAAGAATTTTGAAGCACATATATTAAAGCAACTCAGCAACAACAAAACAGTGTGAGAAAATGGGACAGTAAGCGGCACAAGGTAGAAATACTATTGTTGTTGCTTGACCTTTAAATGAATAATTAAATAAACTGATATAACGGAATAGAGAGTGGAGGCAAGTAATTTAAGAGGATGATGTAGCATTAGGAAAAGAGGACAAAGGAATAAAATCAGTATAACTAAGAAAGAAAGGAATGCTACTTTGGAGAAGAAAATTTCTCATTAGTTATCTTCATCTATTCACTTAGAATATTTTACTCATCTCACTTTACCTACTTAGCCTTCCAAATTCTCTATCTTCTATCAAAAGAATAAACTCTTTTTGTCCCGGGGATACCTTCACTCCTTCAGCCACTTGCAGGAACACTCATTCCCACGCCCTTTTCAACATACCTCCCTGCATCATCTCTGAACCCTACATCATCTCTCTGGCCCTTACCCACTTCAACTCTCTTTCTACCACCACTTAAGAGTCCCTTAATCTTGGCTTTCCCTCCCCTTAGGCACTAGCAGAAAATAGCTCTATTTTACTTATTTTTCCTCTAATCAGTCTTCTTTTACCTCTTTGCTGTATTAATTATCCCACTAATTTCTACACTCCTGTACCCCTTTTACATTTTTCCCTCCACTAGTCACCTTCGACTCTCCTTTCCTTCAGAGCAACTAAGGGGGGAAAAAAGCAATCTCTGCTTCAGACTACTTAAAGATTCATCAAATTTTCTTAATCAAGAAGATCACTTTCTGTCTCTGAGATGCCCAGGCATGTGGTGGGCACCTATAGTACCAGCTACTCAGGAGGTTAAGGCAAGAGAATCACCTAAGCCCAAGAGCTGGAGGTCGCTGTGAGCTGTGACATCAGAGCACTTTACCGAGGGCAACAAAGTAAGACACTGTCTCTAAAAAAAAAAAATTGCTAATAATAATATGATGAGATTGCAAAAAAAAAAAAAAAAATAGTAGTAGGACTATTTAGGAACTTGGTTAATTATATTCATTAGGGAAAAAATTATAATTCCTTGTTATCATTAAGTTCCAGGATGAGGACTGACAACTGAAGTAAGCATTATGATTCAAAGAAATGAAAGACACTCTGAGAACATAACATTTACTATTTCCTTTAAAAATATTATTATACCTTACAGAGTCAAGATCCAATGATAGCAACGCGATCACCTAAGAACATTCTTTGGTAGGAAGTAAAATTCCACGTTTTGGGAACAGATAAACTGGGAAAACAAAATAGATTTATTATGAAACTTTTCACTAGATCTAAAGAAACTATCAGAAATAGCAAGGCTTAGTAACTACTAAAGACAATACCACTGATATTACTGATTTTAATATGGTTTTATTGTGAACTTTTGTCACAGACAGAGTTTACCTCTTCTGAATTTCACAAAAGTCTTGTGAAGCAAGTATTGCAAACATTATACTTTTTTAACATGGGAAAAAAGAAGCACAGAGAAATTTATGTTTTTGTAAGGTCACATGCCTTTTAAGTGTCAGAGTTAGAACTAGATCTTTAAAATTCCTGGAATAATATTCATTCCATCAGCTAATGTATGCACAATTTTTTTGGTTCCAAACACAATTAAAGGTATATATTAAAGAAACAATTTAGTGTGCCTTATATTTAATCTTTTCAGAGTTGTTAATTTGTATTAGAAAGTTTTGGTGTGCTCATTGAATCTTATTAGACACAATTAGATTAACATCTTTGACTTTAGTGACTTGCCACTTATGATAACATAAATATATATAGTAATACAATAGTCTTAGTGGACTAGGAAATAAACATATGATCAGATTGAACAGAAAAAGAGTGCAATATTGGAAACAAATTAGAATTTGGTTCTAATTTTTAAAAGGATCAGAAAACAGAGTCAATCTCCAAAGAATTTTAATCTCTGTTTAGATAAACATATTTGAGAGAATAGGTCTGAAAAAAGCCTATTTTTAGTTGTTGTAGATGGAGACTGTTAAATGAAAAACTAAGGCGCATTTCTCTGGCTAAGTCCTGGCAATGCTAGGAACCCAGAACTGTGGGAGGTTTCAAGTTTCCCATTTTATATAAATTACATTCAAGCATTTTCTTAAGATAGATTTTTGTAATAGTAGTTAACCACCTGAGGTGAATAATTCTACCCACTAGGAGATCACACTTTCTTTTCCCTTGGAAGAACTAGATTATTAGGTCTTACAAAAATGTCTTTTGTTGTCAGAGAAGCAAACCCTGTTAAGTTGTTTCTTTAGTGAATCTCATGAGATAATACTTATTCTGCCAAGGTGCTATTGATTAAAAGGCAAACACTATAATTATTATAAAATTTCCTTAAAACTACAGTTTTTCTACACAAAATTGATGCTTGTGAATTTGTGCTTGACAAGAGACCAAACTTATAATCATTTTGTTGCAGGAAGACAAGGCCCAGTGGAGAGAAAGAGCACCCAAACAACACGTTTATAAGAGGAAGGGCTTTATTCATCAGCTGGGAGCTTATGGCATAGAAGAATTCCAAATGGCCCTGCTCTCCGTCTGGCTTGATCTTTCCCTTTTTGTTGACAGTCGAAAAGTTTCACCCCACAGGTACCCTTCTTATTGGCCAGTTTGAATCAAGCAGGAGATGCTAGTCCAACCCCTACAGAACTACAGTATTTCACAGAACTTGGAAATTTCCAAGTTCCAGGAAGTTAGGTTCACAAATTCCTAAGGGCTGCATCACCATGGAGAGGACCCTGCAAGTGTAACCTTGTGCTCTCCTTGAGAAGACCTTTTCTCCCAGACCTCACCCTCTCTCAATTTAACACTTCAAACAACCCTTCGAATTAAGGGGGCAAACATTTTTATCCTCCTCCATTTTGTTTTGCCCATTTCTTTTTTCAAATGAAGAATCAGGTAGTCCAGGTTTCCTAAATGGCTTTACTAAGGTCCTCGAGTTAGTTAGCAGTAACTTCAAATTTGATGAGCTTTTCCCCAAGCCTTGTTCTCAAGGAGACCTCAAGGATACAGCTGCAGGGTCCTCTCCATGGTGACTCAGCCCTTGGCAAAAGAGAATACTCTTTCTCTCCATTGGGCCTTATATTCATGCAACATTTTTAGATCATTTATCCTGGGAATCATGCAGTGATTTGGGATTTTTAATAAAGGAAGGAAGAAAAATGAGATGCCGCTTAAATACAGAATCTAGGTTAGTGTTAACGTTTCTCTGCAGAAAAATGCAAAATGTGATGAGATACT
This sequence comes from Perodicticus potto, assembly GCA_963574655.1. Classification (NCBI taxonomy): domain Eukaryota; kingdom Metazoa; phylum Chordata; class Mammalia; order Primates; family Lorisidae; genus Perodicticus; species Perodicticus potto. The sequence continues at coordinate 16,054 of CAUYRH010149409.1, forward strand.
CTGGCCTGAGAAAATTTGCTGAGATAACATATAACTAGTAATTTTTTTTTTTCTGTTAGAGTTTTCTTTCTGTTCTCATTATTGTTGGCTCCGAATGGAGGAAGTAGAGATAATTTTAGTGAAGTGTGCTCCTGTCACAACCCTTATGGCCCTGGTCTGGATCACTGCAGAAAGGAACTAGGTGTGGCACGGGTTAGAAGTACAAGCTTGCAGGAGGCGGACTTACCTTGATTGCAGGGTAGCCCCGAGTAACCTCCATAGTAGCCTTTTATTGAGACAGCACAAGACAGGTGAGGGGAGTATTAGACAATGACTGTGTGCCTAAGGATCGCCATGGGCTCTGGCTCTTTCTCCACAAGAAGCACCTGCAGATGAATTGCCCAAGGGTCCACCCCACAGCTGCAAATCATCTTGCTTAGAGGTCATCTGGCTCTTGGCATTCTCTACACATTCCTACAATAGAATCACTATTTTGTTTATTTTTTATTACTTTACTTAGGAATGTCATCCATTGGGATTTTCTATCTTTGTGCATAACTTGTGCTTTTTCTGAACTAACTTAAGAGACATATACTGTTTTAGAGTGAGCTATGATCAGGTACTTACTCACAATGTGTGCTTTTGCAGAAACTTTCTTTGCTTTTTTTTTTGAGACAGAGTCTCCCTTGGTCACTCTTAGTAGAGTGCCATGGTGTCACAGCTCACAGAAACCTGAAACTCTTGGGCTTAAGTGATTCTCATGCCTGAGGCTCCTAAGTAGCTGGGACTACAGGCTCCTGCCACAACGCCCGGATATTTTTTAGAGATGGGGTATTGCTCTTGCTCAGGCTGATCTGGAACTCATAGGCTTAGGTGTTCCAACCTCCTTGGCCTCTCCAGTGCTGGGATTACAGGCATGAGCCACCGCTCCCAGCCTAGTTTCATTGCTTTTGAAGTGGCTTGCCCAAAGTAACAAAAGCTATTTAGTGACAGTGGAATTTGAGGTCTCCCTGATCAGTGTGCTTTCTACTCCATCATGCTGTCATATTTTTTACTATAGTAAAAGGGTTTATGTAAATTTATAAAAATGAGTGTATAATGATCACATAGATGGAACTGTTCCAAAATGCTAAAATTAATTTTGGTTATAGGTTTGAGTAGCAAATACCGATAAAAGTGTATTTATCAGGAAAATAGTGACACTTTTTGAACAAATTAAAGACTTAAAAATACTAACTTATGGGAGTCAGGTGTGGCTCAAAGGAGTAGGGTGCTGGCCCCAGATGCTGGAGGTGGTGGCTTCAAACCCAGCCCCAGCCAAAAACTGCAAAAAAAAAAAAAAAAAACTAACTTATTGGCTTATTTTTAGAATTAAACTTAAATTTTATAAGTCAATGTTACATATTTTATAACATTTGTAATCTTGGATATTAGAAACATGTCCTACATCAGGTTTTATGCTGAAATTTAAACGTTACTGAAATTTAACTATAAAATGAAGCTCTGTCTTTAATCTAAGAAGTTTGCTTTGAAGAAATACTATAAAAACCATTTTATAGTAACCCTAACTGTAATAGCATGTCCCTGTGAAAAAATATATTAAAGTTTTAATGTTACACAAACACACTAATCATGCAATTTAGGGAATGTATGATTTGTTTATTTACAGAAAATTAAACATTTTCCCACTAAAAATGTCTAATACATCAAGCTTTTAATAGATTAATGGAATATAGTTTCAAACTTTTGCACTTTCAAAGTCATGATACTTTCAAAATATAAATTAACAAGTTTTGGTTAGACTCAAGGAAATAGTCTAAAGCCAGCAACCTCTGTGATATTTTACTCTAGTTGTATTTTGAATGAAAATTTATCTAACATAACTGAATTTTTCCGCCAATTTAAAGAGCTTTCATTGTGAACAGTCAACATTTTATCTAGCATAAATATTAGCCTACATATCTTTTCTCCTCTTCTTTTCTACCCTCTCTCCTCTCCTGCCCACCCCTCTCCTTCCCTTCCATTCCCTTCTCTTTTCTTTTCTTTTCCTTTTCTACCAGAGCCATATATTCCTTTTGCATGCACTAATTTTTAGAGTAAGTTATTTTAAGAAATAATTTGAATATCTTTAACTTAATTATCAGATAATAATAGTTTTAGGTATCTACATACACATATTTCATGGCATGACTGTTTTGGAATTGCTATGTAGATAAACTTTGAAACTGTAGTTCCGTGGTTAAAATCAATTAATGAGGAAGAATCTCCATGTTTCAGAAACTACTGAGGACAAACAGGTAATGTTGGAAACTGCTAAACAACTAAAAGAGGAAACAAATTATCAATAGCATATTCTTAGCTCTTCTTCTAGAAAAATAGCTTACCTGATAAGCTGATTCTCAAAATGAACAAATTCCCAATAACAGGAAAACCCAAAGTTCATTATAGAAAGAAAGATTATGTTAAAATATCAATGTCAGATTTAGGAAAAATAATTACTTTTATACACTAGTTGATCATGATTTATATATATATATTTAGTTCATCTAAATTAATCAAAAGCATCCACTATTTTTAAACTATCAATATCTTAGATACCTACATCTGTACCCTTGGGAAATAAGAGATATTCTAATTAACTCCTTGATATATCTATGGAAATTGAGTCTTGCCTAAAAGTACAAAGATAGTAAATGGCAATTGCAGGAATCAACATTCATATCTTTTTTACTTCACAGTCAAG
>CAUYRH010149411.1:0-19313 GCA_963574655.1 Perodicticus potto
TGAGAAATGCATCAGAATCTCTCAACAGTAGACTTGACCAAGCAGAAGAAAGAATTAGTGACCTTAAACTAAGACTATTTGAAAATACACAGTCAGAAGAACGGGGGGGGGGAAGGAATACAAAAGAATGAAGCATGCTTAAGAGATCTACAAAACAGCCTTCAAAGGGCAAATCTGAGAGTTATCAGCCTTAAAAAGGAGGTAGAGAGAGATATGGGGGTAGAAAGCTTATTTAAAGAAATAATAACAGGGAACTTTCCAGACATACAGAAAGATGTCAACACTCAGATATAGGGTCACAGAACACCAAACAGATTTAACTCAAATACTACTACCTCAAATAATGTAATAGTCAAGCTCTCAAAGGTCACACATAAAGAAAAGGTCCCAAGGGAAGCAAGAAAAAAGAACATATAGATGAGCTCCAATATGTCTGCTTTTATGAATCAGTCTCAGTGGTAATTTTGCAGGCCAGGAGAGAGTGGCCTGACATATTCAAGGTGCTGAAGGAATAAAAACTTAATCCCAGATTATTATATCCTGCAAAAATATCCTTCAGACATAAAGGAGTACTTCCCCAGACAAACAAAAGCTGAGGGATTTCATCAACACCAGACCTGCTGTATAAGAAATGCTAAAAGAAGTTCTTCAATCTGAAAGAAAAGGATGTTAATGAGCAAAAGAAATCAAGAAATCACACCTGGAGAGAGGGTAAATGGTGGGATCACACTTATGGTGCATCTTAGAAGGGACAGGTGAAACCTACTAAATGCAGAACACAAATGTTTTCACATAATAAACAAGATAATCTCATGAAGGTTATGTCGAACAGTTGGATGAAAATATTTCAGACTGTATAAGAAGCCTGCACACTGTACCCCATGATTGCACTAATGTACACAGCTATGATTAAATAAATAAATAAATAAATAAAAATACTACAGATTTTAAAAAATACAGTATCACAATATTTACACAGCATTTACATGGTGTTAGGTATTATAAATAATCTAGAGATGATTTAAATTAGACACAAGGATGTGCATAGATTATATGCAAGTGCTATGTCATTTTATATCAGGGACCTGAGAATCCTTGGATCTGGGTATCTACAAGGTTCCAAGGGATGACTGTATTTATTTGTGACTGGTCTATTTCTCTCCACTGGAATTTAAGGTCCATATGTGCAAAAGCTCTGTCCTATTTATTGCTTCTCTGTTGCTAGGGCCTAGATCATTGCCTGATACATACACAAATAAGTATTTGATTAATAATTATTGGAATGTTAATATTGCCAACACAATCTATTTACAAATGGAGTTTCAAGTAAAAATCCATTTATACCTTCAGGACTTAAATGTTTGCAGGATAATATTAAACATAAGTCCGTGCTGCTATCTTTAAAAAAAAGCCCTTTCACCTTAAATACTATGTTCAAATATATTACACATTTTTTGCCATTCTACCCAATTTGAATAGATTATTTAATGGAAATGTTGGATTAAAAAAAGAGAATTGACCAACTTAGAAACTGCTTTCAAACTAAATGCTAAGTAATCATTCTATTTTAAAAACTCTTAAATTTACACGTGATGGAGAAACTGGACACATCCCAAATAGTTTCAAAATACACATTTATGTAAGTAGATTATAATACTTTAAATTTCCCATATTATTGGTTTTGTTTCTGAGTTTTATTCTAGGGAATTATTCATTATCTTGATTTAATTATGCATGTTTGCTTTACTTTAAGAATAATTTTATATAAATAAGTACACTGGTCCATTAATGACTATTTATATATCGAGAACATTTTAAATTACATAATATGCTAAATATTATTGAAAAGAATGAAATAAAAATTCACTTGAAATGCATCTTCATTCAAAAACGAAAAAGGAATATTTAACCTAAAAATGGTATATAAGGGATACATACTTTATATAAATGAACTGGTTCTATGATCTTTAGTTTCATAACTGTAATTTAAACTTGAGTTAAAACTTAAGTAATTGGTGGAGTGTCGGATGTATTTTTTCTATTCCTACCATTCATTTATTTAGGATTATTAAATTCTTTATCAGTGTTCTGGTGTATAATACATATTGTATATAATAATTATTAATATAATAATATAATATATATTATATATAATAATACATATAATATATATTACATATATTATCATAATGGTGTATAATACATATTGTGTATAATAATATAATATATATTACATATATTATTATAATGGTGTATAATACATATTGTGTATAATGATTATAATTATTATAATATATTAAATACATTACATATATTATATTAGATATATTATTATATATAATATTGTTATATAATATTATAATAATTACATATATTATATTATATAATTATATCATATATTATAATTACATAATATATATTATATTATTCCTGAATATTATTCCTAAAAAATACTCTTTTTTACTCTTATAGCTCTTCTTTTCCTCTCTCTTCCTCATTTCCTCAAAGTCTTTGTATTTGCTATGATTAGTGTCTAAACATTTCCCTTGTTGCTTGGTGTTTTTATACTCTTTCTGGCTCCTTTACTAGAAGTGTCCATTATCAGGAGATATGCCTTTCCGCCTCAGAATTCATACTGAGGAAGCCCCAGCAGGGTAGCGTATGTAGTCTTCTCTTTTTCTCCACTTAGACTGGTGCCCACACAAAGCATAACACAATGATTTTGGAACGATGTATGGATGCCTCTGTAAAGCTTCCAATTTCTTTTTCCTTCCCTCTGACCTCTTTAATTTCTCTGGTTTCTCAACACTGATTCAGTGCGCAGCTAATCTGGGTAAGAAGTGCTCACCGAGAAGGGCCTAAGGTCAGACTTTGTAATAGCGTGTCCAGAGTTTACTCTTTCTATACTTCCTTAATTTTCTGTTCAATGCTGTTTTTACTTAAACCACCACAGTTCACAAACTATATTATCACTTATTTTAATTCCTTAGTTCAGTCTTTCTGTTGTTTTCCCTTCTTATACCTGAAATACATTCTCAAACACCTTGTTCTTACCTATTCAAGTAAGAATTTGAAAACCTGAATTATATATATGAGGTTGAACAATTAATTTCATGAACTTGTCCTAGAAAAAGGAGTATATACCTCATTGTTGAATATCACTATGGTCACCTTCCAAGTACTCCTGTCAAGAAGGTATGTGCTAATGGCAGTGCCAATTCCACCTTTCAGAGCAATTTTGGAACTCTTTTTCTGGAATGGCCATCAAAGCTGCTGTTATACGAGGTCTGATGATTAAGTTTGCAAACTCATTCTAGAAAAAGTGCTACATGCCTCATCAATGAATATCACAGTCACCAGATGGCCAAGGGTAGTACTTTGAAGGTGACCATTTATTGGGTGTAGAAAAATAGTAAAAATACGAATGGGTTATAGATAAATAACAATTGTTTCAACATTCTATAGGGAATAATTAAAATAATGAATCAAAGTATAATCAGGCATACAATCCTAAGGGCCAATGACTAAATGAGATATTATTTCTTAGAAGATGAAGAAATCCTTTTCAGAAATCTCCAACTCCCTGCATATGCCCATATTCTCTAATGAAGGAAGACTTATGGGAGTGTATCCCAAGGATGACTTTATCCTCTATCATTACTCTTTACCTGAAAGAAGTCATTATCTCTCCCTTACTGTCAATAATGATTAATTTTCTAATCACTTTTCCTATATCTAACTTTCTACTTCCTTAATTGGGATTCTTTCTAATTCTTCACATGGTTTTTTAACTACTTATTGAGACAGTTGCTATAGCTAATGTACAGAAAAGTGTTCATACAGAAGGCCTAAAACTGTCATTGAAAGGCTGACCTTTGGCTGGTGTCAGGGAGCCTGGATTTGGGGAGGGTATCTATCATTATCTTGTCGGGGCCCAGGACTGGCCAGGTCTCTGGCCCGGCTTATCTATTGTCCAGACGTGGACCGCTGTGCTATCTTGCTCGGGATTAACTCCCCTTAAGTGCCTGAAGGCTATTCACCTTAGCAGAAGGGAGAGAGAGAGAGAAACAGTCTTCCAGAGACGGAAACAATCTTAGTAAGAAAGTATATCTTAGCAGTCTTCTTGGAGAGATGCCAGGCAGAAGCCCTGCGAGCAGGAGAAGCTAAAGAGTGAGCGAGTCCGTGAAAGAATAGCATGCATGCTCCCTAACTGACGGCTCCTGCAGCTTCTTGTACACACGATCTCATGGCTACTTGCACCACAGGTGTGGACACTGCCCATCACTGATGTTCTCGTCTCGCATGCTCTCAAGTTAAGGAGAGCCGAATCCCTTCCCCTTGCCCTTGTCACCAAGGTGTTATATTTCTGAGATGTTGCTGGTGTTTCTCATAATTACACAGTGTTCTGAGCTGAGCTCTCGCTTCTCCTTCCCATGAGCTATATGGTCTGCTACATTATCTAACTAATAAAAGTAGGCCTCTGTGCCTAAACTGTTCAAACAATGCGCTTGGTGCTAAAAGTCTGCTTTCTGGGAGTATGGAATCTTAGCATATTAGGAGGAAGATGCCAACGTGACCAGCCCCCAGTAAAAAACTTGGGCAAAGAGTCTCTAAAAAGTTTCCCTGGCAGATATTTCACACGTGTTGCCCCAATTTGATCCTGGCGAAATTAAGCATGTCCAGTGACATCCCACAGAGAGAGGCCTGTTGCCTCTCAACTTGCACCTGATTTCCTTTGAACTTTGACCGCATGACTTTTCCCTTTGCTGACTCTGCTTTGCATCCTTTCACTGTAATAAATCACAGCCGTTAGAATAGTATGACTAATCCACTGTGAGTCCTCCTGGGAATCACCGAATCTGGGAGTGATCTTAGGAAACTCTGAATCAGATACATATCTATATCACATAACATCTAAATTATAATACATTTCTATAGATAATGCCAATTACCTTTTTACTTTTACTAGTTACTTTGTGGAATAATAAAGGATGTTTTCTTTGAGTCTGGGATTCACTCGAATGATGTTTATGTTCATGTACCTTCATGTGTGTCCAGTTACAGTTTATACCCACTGCCTTAAAGTATTGCACAATGCAAATACATTCAACTTATTTATCCAGTCTAGTACTGATTGTTCCTGGGATGTCTCCACTTTGTGGTTTTTATAAATAGTGCTATAGCTACAAACAATAGCTATAAGCTTTGCACTGCATGTTTTTTTGTATCACTACATATATTATTTCTTTGGTGAGCATGCTAGGAAAGAATTACTGGGACACAGGTTCCATTGTTGTCAGTCCATACTGGTAGGCAGTTTCCCAAAGTGGCTGTGGGAATTTATACTACCAGCAGCAGGATACCATAAGACTTCCGGATGTTCTGTATCTTTCCCAACATTTGGTATTTTCTATACTTTTTCATTTTAGCAATTTTGGTAGAAACACAGAGGAATCACATTTCGATATGCATTGTCCTACTGGGCACCATTTAATAGGTTTATTGATCATTTGGTGCATCGTTTTCTGTTAAGTGTCTCTTTAATTCTTTTGCTCAATTTCTAATGGATTGTCTCTCATTTCTAGCTGATTTGTAGGAGTTCTTTGTGCATTTTAGATAGGCCTTATTTCAGGTTTATGTATTATATACATCTTTCCACCTTTATCAATTGTGTTTTACTCTCATAATGGTGACTTTCGATGGAAAGAATATCTTATGTAGAATTTGTCAGTTTTTTCTTTATGACTAGTGCATTTTTGTCTTCTGCTTAAGAAATATTTACCTATTTTAATACCATGAGGATGATGTGTATCCTTAAAAAATTATTGTTTTACTGTTTATAAAATTAAGTTTCATAATTTTTAGATAGTGTGTGTTAGAGGTCAAAACATATTGCCTTCTATATAAATATAGAAAACCAGCGTATTTATTGAAATGAGTATCTTCCCCCCTCCTCCCTACAGTTTTATCTTTGTCATCAACATAGTGAATATATGTTTGTGAGTCCATTACCAGAATCTGTCTTTCATTGTTCAGAATAACTAAAATTGTGGTAGCACTAAACTGTCTTTATGACTGTGACTTTATCATGGACCTTGATATCATCTGGGAACTTAATTTTTCTTCAAGATACCTCTGTATATTCTTGTTCCTTTGCATTTCCATTTAAGCTTAGCATCACGTGGTCAAATTTTAAATAAAATTGGGATTTTCATTGCTTTAAATCTATAGGTTGATATGGGAAGAAATCATATTTTACCAATATTGTACATTCAAATCCATGAACATAACGCATCATTCCCTTTATTCAGGTCTTATTTAACTAACCTTTTACAGTAAGATTTTGGAGTATTCAGTATAAGGTGTTATCAATCTCTCACCAGATATATTCCTACTACGAGATTTTTTTAGATACATTATAAGTGGCATTATCTTAAAATGCTGTTTCACTTGTTGCTGCTCAGCTATTGATTTTTTAATATTAATGATATAATAATCCACTTTAAGGAATTCTTTTCTGAAATGAATTATTGAGCAGTTGTCTTATGTTTTACCAATTTATTGTTTTTCCTCTAAGTATTTGATTATAGCGTTATAAAATAGATGAGAAACTGTCTTTTCCACAGTTAAGAGTGGCCAATTGTTAAACCTAGGCATTAATAACATTGCTCCTGCCTTAAGGGGTGGCCATAAATGTGAGGTACCTCCCGAAGGCTTCTCAGGAATGAGTTGAGAACAGCTAAAGGTCATTTCATGGGGCAACTCAATTTCCACTGAAGTAAAATGTTTGAATTGTCTTTAGATCAGTTCTACTTTTTCCATTTTTCTCCATATCCCAGCATTCCAGTTACTGTCATTCTGTCAGAGATTATTAGAATAGTAATACTTCATATGCAAAATTTAAAGAAATATTTAACTTCCAGCTAATATGGTGTTAGGATGAAGAGAGTGAGCATGAACCTCAATGTCCTTAACTCATATCTTTTCTGTTCAGTGATTAGGATATTTCACTGGGAACATGGTGGGGAAACGTCTACTTATACTAGCAATGAAAACAGAAAAAGGAGGTTCTAGTGTCCCTTTTGGGGTGAATTAAGAAGAAACTGGTTAGATACAAGGTATTTCAGATATAAAATTGTTAAGGGAGAACTTAACCAACTTCTAAATGTCAGGAAAAGATGGATAAATGTGCTAGAGATCATTAATGAGAAAAAAGAGGGAACATGCCCAGACATTGAGGGAAGAGTCCCAAAGAGGTTAAGTGTTGGAGAGGCTCCAAGATGGCCATTCATAGACATCTTCTTACTGGCCTTTCTTGGAAAGGCTGGGGGTAGGAGAGAACAGCCCCTTTATCTAGATTATCCTGCCCAGAAACAGTGCTGCAAAGGCAGAGTGACAGCATGGGACAGCAGGAGCAGAAAAGACGATGATAATGATAAAAGATAATGATCATTGATGAGAACTACATGTCATTGAGAACAAGATAACAATTCAGAAGATTAATGAAACAAAAAGCTGGTTCTTCAAAAAGATAAATAAAATTGATAAACCTTTGACTAGATTAATAGAAAAGATCTCTAATAACCTCAATTAGAAACAAAAAATGGGGAAGAAACAACACATATCACAGAGATAGAAAAGATCATCTGTGCCAAGAAAATTGAAAATGTGAAGGAAATGGACCGGGAATCACACTACCTCCCTAGACTTAACCAGGAAGAAATAGAACTCTTGAAAGAACAATATCAATCACCAAATTATAACAATAAAAAAAGCTTCCAACAAAGAAAAAGTCCCATACAAGAATTCTACCAATCCTTCAAAGAAGAGCTCTTACCAATGTTGCAGAACATATTATAAAACACTGAAAAGGAAGAAACCCTCCCCAATTCCTTCTATAAAACAAATATCAACTTGATACTAACACCAGGAAAAGACACGCCAAAAAAAAGAAAACCAATGACAAATATCAGTAATAAATGCTGACGCAAAAATACTCGATAAAAATCTTAGCTTACGGAATTCAACTACGTGTAAAAAAATAATTCATCCTGACAAAGTGGGTTTTTTTCCAGGAATACAAGTCTGGTTCAACATACACAAATCCATAAATATAATTTAGTGCATAAAGAGAAGTAAAAACAAAGACCATATGAGCCTCTCAATAGTTACAGAACAAGTAATATACCAAAATCTAGCATCTTATTTTGGTAAGAACACTTAAGAAAAATATGCATAGATGGAACATAAGCATTTCTTTTTTTATTTAATTTTTTATTAAATCATAACTGTGTACATTTATGGGATACAATGTGATGATTTAACATCAAATGTGGAATGCTTAAATAACTGATGAACATAACCATCACCTCACTTACTTATTTTTTGTGGTAAGACATTTATAATTTACTCTCAGTTATTTTGAAGTGTACTCTTGCATGGTGCACATTAGGTGAGATCCCATCAAATGCCCGCCCTCCTCCCACCAATCACTCTCTCCCCTCCCTTTCCCTCTGGCTCTTGTCCCCTCCCTCTTGCTAGACTATATTTCTGATTTGTCATCTGTATGAATGTGTAAGGGACATTTCTTAAACTAATAGAGGCCATCTACTATAAACTTATAACCAGTATCATATTGAAAGGAAAAATAATGAAAGCCTTTCCATGAAAAGCTGGAACACACAAGGATGTCCACTATTGCCACTACCGTCCAACATAGTGCTGGAAGTCCTAGCCATGTATTCAGACAACGGAAGGATATCAAGGGTGTCAAAATGGGGCCAGAGGAGGTCAACTATCACTCTTTGTGGGTGGTATCATCTTATACATGGAAAATCCCAAAGACTCAAGCAGCACTTACAGAATCCTCAAAGGAATCAAGAAATACAGTAATGTTTTGGGATATAAAATCAATGTTCACAAATCAGAGCCTTCATACATGCCAACAATAATCAGCTGAGAATCAAATCAAAGATACAATACTTTCCACAGTAGCATCAAGAAAATGAATATACTTAACAAAGGATATGAAGGATCTCTACAGAGAGAAATATGAAACACTGAGAAAAGAAATAGCAGAGGATGTTAACGGATGGAAAAATATACCATGCTCATGGCTGGGAGGAATCAACATTGTTAAAATGTTTATACTACCCAAAACAATGTACAGATTCAATGCAACACCCAATGAAATACTGATGTTATATTTCGAACATCTTGAAAAAATAGTTCCACGGTTCATTGGAGCCAGAAAAAACCCAAAATAGACAATGCAATTCTATAAAATGAGAACAAATCTGGGGGCATCCTGTTACCAGACTTCAGGTTATATTACAAATCTATAGTGATCGAACACCACGGTATTTGCGTAAAAATAGAGACACAGATGTATGGAATAGAATAGAGAATTTAGAGATGAAACCAGCCTCATATTGCCATCTGATGTTTGATAAAGCAAACAAAAGCTTAAACAGGAATGAAAAGTCCCTATTTAATAAATGGTGTTGGGAAAACTACTTAAGACACATGTAAATGATTGAAACTGGACCCACACCTTTCACTACTTACAAAAATTAACTCACGATGGATAAAAGATTTAAATTTAAGACATGAAACTCTAGAATAAAATGTGGGAAAAACTCTGAATCTCATCGGCCTATGAGAAGAATTTATAACAAAGACCCCACTGGCAATCACAGCAACAACAAAAATAAATAAATGAGACCTGATCAAGTTAAAAGGATTCTGCACAGCTAAGGACACAATCAACAAAGCAAATAGACAGACTTCAGAATGGGAGAAGATAAGGGCATGCTACAAATTTGACAAAGGGCTAATAAAAGACCTTATAAACAACTCAAGCCAATCAAGAAGAAAAGAGCAAACAATCCCATTAAAAACTGGGCAAGAGATATGAATAGAATCTTTTCTCACGAAGACAGATGAACGGCCAAACAACACATGAAAAAAATGCTCATTGTCCCTAATCATCAGGGAATTGTAAATCAAAACTACTTTGAGATATCATCTAACCCAGTGAGAATGGCCCACATCCCAACGTCCCAAAGCTGCAGATGCTGGGGTGAATGCAGAGAGAAGAAAACCCTGATGGTGGGAGTGCAAACTAGTACAGCCTGTAAGAAAGAAATACGAAGAGTCCCAAAGGAACTAAGAGCAGACCTCCCATTTGATCCTGCAATCCAATTTCACTAGGCATCTACCGCAAAGGAAAAAAGTCGTTTTACCATGAAGACATTTTTGCTCAATGTTTTTAGTGGCTCAATTCACCATAGCAAATATGTGGAAACAAACCAAGTGTCCATCAACCCCAGAACGAATTAATAAACTGTGGTATATGTATACTATGGAATACTATTCTGCCATAAAAGGTGGAGATTTCGTATCTATTGTTAACAACCTTGAAGGATTTGTAGAACATTCTCCTTAGTATCTCTAGAATAGGAAAATCAAGCATCCCATGTACTAAATGCTGAAATCAGTAGATTAAGAACTACAGGCCCACATGAAGTAATACTCAATTAAATGCAAGAAGAGGGGAGGTTGGGGGGGGGTTCAGTAAGTTCTCGGTGGGTACAGTGCACACGTATATGGTCAACTTTCTGGTTAGAGGACACAATTACAACTCGGACATTACCTTACAAATGCAAACAAGTGACCTAATTGTATGTACCCTCATAGTAATCTGAAGTTACAAAAAGAAGACAGGAAAAGGTGAACATTGAAAATAGTATAACTTACACCCCTTTTTAATTTCTATGATCTTATGTTTGAGAACCATTAAGAATACTTGGAATTCTTATTTTTACCTTCATTATATGATTTCAAGAACTCCATGGATCAGTTTCTCAGTAGCAAAACACGGTACACTCTTACACCTCTTGGTTATGTTGGGCTAATGGAATGCTAATCTCTTCTTATAATTTCCTACATTTAGATGTAAGTAATAAGAGGTAATAACAGCTAGATTTCCTTTGCAGCCTCTGTTCTAACACATCACACTTATTCATTCTCATTAAATCATTAGAATATGTCCTTCTTATTGAAATCTGAGTACCAGGAAAGCAAAGCAGCTATTGACTAGTCTTAAGAACAGCTGTGATTATGTTGAAAAGATAATTTCAGCTAAACTTCCTTACCACTTCTAGCAAGTAGCCTTTTGAGTGAATAAGAAATCATTGATTGTTATAGAATTCATCAGAAGAAAACTCACTTGAATAAAACTGACACGGAGACAGATTAGGATTAAATTTAATTCAATTCCTATTACCTTATGAATTATATTTACATGCCCATTTAAAGAAATAAAAAAGAACTCTAGTTGTATATGAACTTTGCTCTGACTCACGTGTTATATAAACTGTTCTGATACTCTTCAGAACTGCTGTAACTAGTACTGTAACTAGTGTGAATAAACATTAAAGATAAAACAACTATCTTAAATTTAGTTTTATCGCTTCTCCGCCTTTTGGCTAAGATCAAGTGTAGTATCTGTTCTTAAATTTAGTTTAAATTCTATTACCAAGTCAACAAACATTTATTGTACCTAACATGACTCCCATTGTGTCTTGTCCCTGGCATACAGTGAGGGACAATATACTAAAGTCTTGTAATATAAGGCTTCAAATTTGGCTAAATAAATATTCATTTTAAGTTTTTAAAAAGTGTCAGAAAGCGGATGGCGCCTGTGGCTCATTGAGTAGGGCGCCGGCCCAATATACCAAAGGTGGTGGGTTCAAGCCCAGCCTCGGTGAACTGCAAAACAGAAAAATAGCGGGGCATTGTGGTGGGCGCCTGTAGTCCCAGCTACTTGGGAGGCTGAGGCAAGAGAATCACCTAAGCCCAGGAGTTGGAGGTTGCTGTGAGCTGTGTGACGCCACAGCACTCTACCGAGGAGTGAGAGAGTGAGACTCTGTCTCTAAAAAAAAAAAAAAAGTGTCAGAAAGCAACAAATCTATGGCTTGAATAGAAAATATGTGTGGTAAAAGGCCACTGCAAACTGGAATATCTTAAAGAAGGACACCAGGGCTTCCCCAGCACTAAGTTCTTTTCTTTTTTTTTTTTTTTCTTGCAGTTTAGCCAGGGCTGGATTCGAATGCACCACCTTCAGTATATGGGGCCAGCACTCTACCCACTGAGCCACAGGTGCCACCCAGCACTAGGTTCTTTTCAACAAAGTTGTTCTAGATGTGGAGGAGAATAGGAAAGCAAGGTTCCAGCTGATCGGTTCTCACAGCTGAGGCTACAAAGATGAGGGGCAAGGTGGGACACAAGGCTTGTCCATGGGAGTTATTCAGGATGGAGACAAGTACTTTCTAGCCTGATTCCATCCAGCCCAGAGATTCCTGCGCAGGGCTGTCCTGCTCATTGCAAGTGGCCTGGAGAGTGAAGATTCACCTTTTCCCATGAAAGGAAAACTTCACTGAAGCTGGCAAACTCCAGAGACTCCTCTACGCACCCATGGTCATGCAATTATTAATGCTGCACTTGTTTTTATTTTTTATATTGAGAAATACTTTATTCACCTGCACAATTTTAACAATAAAGTGCTCACATTTTAAGGACACACAGTATAACAGATTTTTAACAACATATACACCTGTGAAATACTGAACCATTCCTTCACCAGAAGGTTCTTTCACGCCTCTTCCCAGTCAATATGGCTAATGCCTTTTTGACTACTAATTGTGTCTTTAAAATGCTCTGCCAGGAAACTTTCTATTTTCACACTGAAAAATTTCATACCAAAGCTGACCACACTTGCATGGTGTTCATCTAAAATGTAATCACATGGAAAGTGATATTACCTTAGTAAATGTGGTTTTTCAAATGTGGAAAAATGTTTAATGTTCAGAAAAAGAAATAGATTCAATCTGGACAGCAACAACAACAAAAAAATAAACAAAAACCACCACAGTTTTTCCTCAAAAATTTTTAATCATGAAAGTTTAGTTTAGTTTATATATATACTTCTTTTGTAACTATAAAACATAGATTATGTCCGTCTGAGGCAATGCACAAAATTCTTATTATAGTTATGATGAAAAGACAGTAGTTGACACTTTTGTAATATTTACAATAAACACTACTCAAGCACTTCATAAATTTGTTATTTTAATCCCCACTGTAATAGTAAGGTGTGGTAATCTATTAGTTTTACTTGGGGAATGAGGGTTTACATTATTTGCCCAATGCTAAAGAAATGCTAAGGGGAGAAGTCAGGATTTGAACTTACGTGGACTAAGGCTATAGTCACCTCTTTTACTATAGACCACATTGACCTTCTGAGACACAGAATTACAGCAGGGCCAGATTATTAGATAAAGAACGACATCCATAAATGAACTCTTTTTTACTACTTCTGAGTTTCTGGCAATTATTCTTTTTATTCTTTCCCACATGGTAAGATTGATTTCTGGGATCTCAGCTCTCTCACAGTCTAAATATCACATCAAGTTTGTCATCACAATTTTATTTCTATTGAAAGAGGAACAAAATAATGCTTAAAAAACTCATGCAAAAGCAAATGAAGAAATAAAAACTTTTCATTTCTTAAGTATAGAAATGTGGCATGAATAGATATATATATTTTAAATTTCAGGTTAATGTAAGGGTACAAATAACCAGGACAGTATTTGAATTTTTAGGTAGAGTCCTTCTTGTGGTTGTGTCCTGTACCCCAAAGGTGTGCCATACACCCCTACATTGTGCCCATTAAGTGGTAGCACTCCAACCCTCTTTTCTCTCTATTCTCCTTCCCCCCGACTTGAATTGAAATGAGTTTTTCTCCTATGTGGGCATGAATTAGATCACAGCATGATTATATTTATTAGAGGTTGATGTGTTACCCTTTTACTTTTCTCACCTTTTTTTCTATGAAAAAGCATAGGTGATATGCAGCTAAATACCTTCTGCTATTATTTTCTAAAAATTTCAACTCTATATAAGGTAAGTTTTTAAAATAAAGTAAATGCTTATAAATTATATACATTTATCTCTTTTCCTTCGATAAGGGCTTCTTTTTTTTTAAACTATCATGAAAAATCTTAATATTTGAATTGAACACGTGTATTTTCTTCTGTAAAGCTGCTTCATTATTCATGAGTCAAGAGGAAAGTCTTTCTTTATTGACTTCACACTTTCATGGTAAAACAAATGCTAATTGATGGAGAAAAATGATGAAAGGAAAGATGCCAGCACACAGATAATATGGTCATTCATTTTTATCTCCAATGAATCAACCACGGCTTATGAATGTAGTCTAATACTAATTCTGGCAGCAAACCTTCCAGAGCACCAACTCTCCCAGGAAGCCCAAGTGTTCGTGCAGACAGCTTTTTCTTATTTCTCTCACTAGGATACACCAAGTAGTTGCACAATCAAATAACTCCTAAATGAATGATTAGAAACACAGAGAATGTGGGAGACTCTCCTCCACTCTGAACTCTAAATATTCATTCGAAGATAGAAATGTTTGCTCTTGTCAAAGAACCTGGGCAACTAAGCTATAATACGCAGAGTAAGCAGAAATTGCCCCAGCTGTTCACCACTGCAGATCTTATTTCATGGCATTAGTTAGGTTAAAAAAAAAGGTAAACTGAATTCACCCTAACTGCACAACAAATGAAGACATGGACCAATCGATCTCCATCCATCAAATCTCATGTGTGTATGAGCTAGCTTGTTTCTTTTTATATTTGATTGTCTACTGTGGAAAGTTAACAGAGATTTTCAAATAAGTAACTTGCTATTTTAAGCTGCTACTTCTGAGCTTTTCTGAAAACACTAGTTGATCCGTGGCACAAGACCTTTCAGACACTAAATGGCAGAAATAAGCTCTTTTAAGGTTTTTCTAAATCCTTCCTATTCTCAGGACAAGATTCCTTCATTCAAATACTATAGGACGGGAAGTAGCACCCATTACTTGTTAAAGACACCCAAGTGAGTCGAGAGCTAACTGTGTAATAGAAATGCCACATTTAATTAGCCCTGAAGCAAGGAATAGAGCTCTTTCATCTCAGAAAGGGGGGAGCACAGCATTTAAAAAGGAAAAAAAATAATTAAACCTCTTACCTTTTGTAGCAATCCGTACACACTGGGTTTTAGTTTCCTGGTGAAATAAAAATGAAAGAAAATGGTCAATGCACAGGTAAAGTTCCTGTTTCATAAACTATAACTGTTACAAAGATCAATCTCAGGTCTTAGAAAGGATTAGAGTTAAGAGAATTAGAGTATTCAGGAAACTCTGTTTTAATATACACTGTCTGAGAAATTTTTTAAAAATGTAAAAGAAATGCTTAAAAAAATTTCCAGTATTTTCTAAAGATATAGGTATCTCTTTCCCCTTTTACTGAAATAGGCCAGTTTTTCTGTGACAAGTAGGCCAGAATTCTATTTTTCTGCCTCCTAAACTATTGGAAAGCATATCTGCAAGGCTAATACACATCAGACCCAGTGATAAATTTAATTTTCATCTGGTAGTGTGGACTCACACCAAAGCTAAACATTATCTACTCTCATTTGGATCTAGCATGTTTGAGGAGCTATAAATGAGAGTACAGTAGTTAGAACAATCACCAAACGCTGCATCATAACGTATTTGTTCTTTCTTTTCTTTTAATTTAGCTGATAGGAGTTAACTGCTTCTCAGATTATTCTCCTCCTTTTGCTAGACTGAGTGGGTAAAGAAAGTAGGAGTAGAAGAAAAAAAAGGACAAGAAAAATAGTGTTGTGGAATGGCAGTGGGAGACGCATGCCGCTGACATCAGAAAAAGTGCCTGGGGTCACCCTCACTTCTGTTAAGAATTAGTTCATTCAGTGTTTGTCCTTGAGTCCACAAGCGATCAGAAAACATATCAAAGCCACTGAACAAAACAGAGGCTATGTGTTTTCAAGATGCAATTTTAGGCTTGGCACCCGTAGCTCAGTGGTTATGGCGCCAGCCACATACACCAGGGATGGCGTGTTTGAACCCGGTCCGGGTCAGCCAAACAACAATGACAACAACTACAACAAAATAATAGCCAGATGTTGTGGCCAGTGCCTGTACTCTCAGCTACTTGGGAGGCTGAGGCAAAAGGATTGCTTAAGCCCAAGAGTTGGAGGTTGCCGTGAGCTGTGACGTCATGGCACTCTACCTAGGGCGACATAATCGGACTCTGCCACCAAAAAAAAAAAAAAAAAAAAAAAAATGCATTTTTGACTCCATCTTGAGTAGTTCTTTGTAATTTCCTCTTGGGCATTTGTTTTTTAATTAGAGAGAGGGAGAATTAATAATTAAAAATTACATTTTACACTTCTATTACTTAATTGTGACCTAAGGCCTTCCTGGTAAGCTTCAAGAGATTATTTCCCATTCCCATAAAGGCCCAAAGGGGTTTTGATTGCCTAAAAGCCATTGCTGTTAAGTCTCTATCAGCATTACCAGCCTCTGCTGGTAGGAACCATGTCAATTTTAAAACTCTTTGCTAAGATAACTGTGAAATATATGGTTGTTATTCTGTACTTTGATTAAACCACAGTATAGATATATTAACAATTGGGAAAGAAAATTTATATTAGAGCTTTCAAAGGGTGCCAGAGAAAATCCTTTATAAACAACAGACATTCATTAACACTCCTCTCATATGACAGAGCAAATAACAAAAGTTAATTCGCAAGCTCTCTCTAAAGATGAAAACCCTAACAAAAAACTACACTTCCTAGTTTTCCGCGACTTTACACCCAGAACTGACAAATACCTTCCACTGTGTTCTCTTTTGTGTGTGTGTGTTCTCTTTCTTTGAGTGGCTCAGATGTACCAGGTATGGAAGGTTATACAGGTAGGAAGTGGGTATTGGACTTGGCACTAAAAAACCCCAGTTGTATAGACATAAACTAGAAGGGAAAAAGCATCTTCAACCATGAGCCGCCTCTTACTTTGGAGCACATTTTAGAAGATGCTGTAGCATTTTTCTTTGCCATCTGTATACCAATCATATACGGAGGCAGAAAGACAAAGCTTTCATTCAAAAGCAGCTTTTCAACACCAAGGTTCTCGCGGCCCCTGCAGATGGACAAATGGATAGTGACGTGTTCCAATTAAACTCTTCTAAGGTACAAAATGACCAATGTAACTGTGTATCATAGATCACTCCCAGGTGCCCACCTTAGGGACTCAATTACACAAACCCGGCAATTTCCTACACAGCTAGAAGTCTGCTAAAACGTCATTATTCCTTTTTTTTTTTTTTTGAGACAGAGCCTCAAGCTGTCACCCTGGATAGAGTGCTATGGCATCACAGCTCACAGCAACCTCTAACTCCTGGGCTCAAGCGAGTCTCTTGCCTCTGCCTCCCAAGTAGCTGGGACTGCAGGCGCCCGCCACAATGCCCGGCCATTTTTTTGGGTTGTAGCCGTCATTGTTGTTTGGCGGGCCCAGGCTGGATTTGAACCCGCCAGCTCAGGTGTACGTGGCTGGCGCCTTAGCCCGCTGAGCCACAGGCGCTGAGCCAAAGTCATTATTCCTATTGGATCTCAGACTGCAGAAGTTTCTATTCTCAACATTTTTTTTCTCTATTCCTCTCTGCTAAAGATGAAATAAAAGTAAATACATGAATAAAATAAGTTTTAGGAGAGAAAAACCTTTCCGAGAGAACAGCGGGAGACACTTAAGGCCAGGTTGCTTACCCTCTGCGGAACCAGTGGTAGTTTCTAATATCCTGTAGTGCTTTCCTCTTCAATATTCATTTGGGATCACAGGCAGTGTTCAAAACAACTGTGTCCAAAATGGGAAAAGGAGGGGCAGCTGGGGAAACAGAAAGCAGCCTCCCTAATGGCCCAGCAGCCAGTCCTCACCGGCTGCCTTCCGTTTAGGTCTGGCAGCTCTGCCACAGGTGCCCTATTACTTGGTAATCAGAGGATTGCTACTTGTTATTTACTATTTGACTTGAAAACCTTGCAAAGTTTATATACGTTTATTAGCCTGCTGTGGAACACGCATTCTGTTTATCCTGCAATAAATTTAATCTTTTAAAGTGCACCACTGCTGAGAGAGGAAAACAGAACAATGCCTGACATTTACTGGAGGTGGCATCCAGTGGGGAGCACACCCACCTTTTCAAATCGTTTTACTCACATTTGCTACCACGGCTGCCCCACAGAAGGTGCCAGGAATCAGAAATCCTGAGAAATGGAACTGGTGTGCAGCCTCAGCCCTGTGGGAGGTCCCCAAACTGTGCATATACTGCTGGGCGCAGAAACAATACCCTCTACACAACAATTGTTTTCCTTTCTTACTTTTTAATTTTTTTTTTTTACCTGGATGAATGCTACTGAGTTTATAAAATTGGACTCTGGCTTTTCCTTAGGGCTATGACAAAGCAAATCTTGGAGGAAGCTCACCTTCTCCACGCTACTCATTGCCTGGAAATAGATGTTGTATCCTTTGCGTGGAGCCAGAGGCGGGTTCCAAAAGCCTTGATAGGTCCTGTTGTCACCAACGGTGAATGGGGCAGGCTCAGGTAGATTCCCTGGGGGTAGTTCTGCAGCGAAGTAATAGGGTGCGCCCCCGCTCATGGCACTTTGGTAGGTGACAGGGACCTGGTAGCACTCCATGGCTCCCGCTTCTCTCCTGGTGCGGTGTGGATGCAGCTCCTCCACAACAATCTGATAAGCACTTTTGGAGAAAGAGGAGGGTAAAGAACACATTTAACGACTGGAGATATTAAGTTTTTTTTTTTTTTCTTTTGATACCCAGTCTAACTTTGTTGTCCTGGGTAAAGTACTGTGGCGTCACAGCTGACAACAACTCCAACTCTTGGGCTCAAGAGATTCTCTTGCCTCAGCCTCCTGAGTAGCTGGGACTGCACCTGCCCACCACAACGCCCAGCTATTTTTAGAGACAGGGCCTCGCTCTGTCAGGCTGGTCTCGAACTGTGAGCTCAAGCAATCTACTGGCCTCCCAATGTGTTAGAATTACAGGAGTGAGTCAATGTGCTCTGGCGAGATCGTTTTTTTTTAAAGGAACAAATGGTGTTCTATTAACATACCTCATTCAAAACTATTTATAAAGCCAGACTTAACCCAGTGCATTCATGCTTTCAGCTATCTTGCAACAAAACAGAATTTCTCATGAATTTTATTCTTCCCAACACCAGCATGTTACTAGGGAATTGAAACAGGTTAAAAAATAAATCATCAAATTTATATCTTTCAAGTGTAGGCTACAGCCCACTTATTGCACAAGAAGATAGGGAAAGGGGAGAGGGAGGGAAGGGGAGGGAGAGGGAGGGTGGGGGGAGTGAGGATAGAGGGCG
>CAUYRH010149412.1:0-12235 GCA_963574655.1 Perodicticus potto
AAACCAAATACTACACATCTTCTCTTCTAGGTGAGAGCTAAGCAAGGGCTATGCCTGGTCACATAGGTGACCATGGACATTGGAGACTCAGAGATGGGAGGGTGGGAGTGAACGGGATTAAAACTTACCTGCCAGATATAATTCACACTATTTAAGTGATAGGTATATTAAAACCCTAGATTTCTCTACTATGAATTGATTCATGAAACAAACATGTGTACTCATTAAAATATTTAAATAAAACCATTAAAAATACAGGACAACCTTGTCTGGTTATAGTTCTAAGTGGAAAACCTTTCAGTTTTACTCCATTCAATATAATATTAGCTGAGGGTTTGTTGTAGATGGTTTCAATCAGATTAAGAAATGTTCTACCTATACCCAAATTCTTAAGTGTTCTAATTAGAAAAGGATGCTAAATTTTATAAAATGCTTTTTCTGCATCTATTGAGAAGATCAAATGGTCATTGGTTTTGCTTCTGTGGAGATGGCAAATTATGTTTATGGACTTGTATATGTTAAACCAGCTTTGCATCCCTGGGATAAAACCTACTTGATTATGATGAATGATTTTCTTATGTGTAGTTGTAATCTATTGCCTAGAATTTTATTGAGAATTTTTGCATCTATATTCATTAGTGAAATTGGTCTGAAATTCTCCTTTTTAGTTGGGTCTTTTCCTGGGTTTGGTATCAGGGTGATGTCTGCTTTGTAGCCATATTGGGGAAGATTCCTTCCTCTTCAATGTTTTGGAATAATTTCTGTAGTATGGATATAAGCTCCTTTTTGAAGGTTTGATAGAATTCTGGTGTAAAGCCATCTGGACCAGGGCATTTTTGTTGGGAGATTTTTTATTGTTTCTTCGATCTCAGTTCTTGAAATTGGTCTGTTCAAGAGATCTATTTCTCCTTGATTAAGTCTAAGGAAGGGATCCAATTCTACATGTTGATCCATTTCCTCCACATTGTCAAATTTCTGGGCATAGAGTTTCTTGTAGTACTCAGACTTGATCTCTTGTATCTCTATGAAATCTGTTGTTATTTCCCCTTTACCGTTTCTGATTGAGGTTATTAGAGATTTTACTTTTCTGTTTCTAGTTAGTCTGGCCAAATGTTTATTGGTTTTGTTTATTTTTTTATAAAACCAACTTTTGTTAGTTTTCTGAATGATTTTTTTGTTTTCAATGTTATTAATCCCTGATTTAATTTTGGTTATATCTTTTTTTCTTCTGATGGCTTTGGAATTACATTGTTCTTCTTTTTCTAATTCCATGGGTTTCTTGATGTGCTCTCTTTCTGTTTTTCAAATGTAGGCATCTAATGTGATAAATTTCCCTCTTAGGCAGTATTTGATGTATCTCACAAGTTTTGATAACTTGTGTCTTCATTGTTGTTATGTTTAAGGAATTTAACAATTTCCTTTCCTATCACTTCCTGAACCAAACTATCATTTAGCATAAGGTTGTTTAATTTCCAAGTCTTTGTGTGGGTATGAATGTTTTTGTTGGAGTTGAGTTCCACCTTTATTGCCTTGTGATCTTAGAAGATACAAGATATAATTTCTAACCTTTTCATTTTTGCTGAGGTTTGATTTGTATCCTAGAATGTGACTAATTTTGGAGTACATACCATGGGCTGATGAGGAAAATGTGTATTCTTTAGCTTTGACATGATGTGTCTGTATATGTCTATTAATTTCATTTGTTCTGGTGTCACATTTAAGTCCTTTGTATCTTTGTTTAGTTTCTGTGTAGAGGATCTATCCAGTTCTGTCAGAGCAGTGTTAAAGTCCCCAACTATGATGGTGTTATGGGATATCATATTGCTCAGACCCATCAAATTCTGTTTCATAAATCTGGGAACACTTAAGTTGGGTGCATAAATTGAAATGTCTTCTTGTCGTATTGTTCCTTGGCCAGTAGAAATTGTCCATCTTTATCTTTCTTAACTTTAGTTGCTTTAAATGTGCTTGTATCTGAAAATAAGATTGCCATCCCTCTTTTCTTCTGATTTCCATTTGTTTCAAATACTGTTTTCCATCCTTTACCCCTGAGTCTTGATTTGTCCTTCAAGGCTAGGTGTGTCTCCTAAAGACAGTATATGGATTGCTTCTGCTTTTTTATCCAATCAGCCAGTCTGTGCCTCTTCGGTGGTGAATTCAGTCCATTGACATTTATTGACAGAATTCATAAGTGTGGTGAAGCTCTATTCATCTTTTTTTGTGAAAGTCCATTGTGTAGTTTTATTCTTTGCACCATTATGGAAGCTAAGTTTTGACCTTTAGCTTCTGGGTGTTTACTTTGCTGGTGGTCCATTGTGGTGGTCAGTGTCGAGAATAGATCTAAGTATTTCCTATAAAGCTGGTCTTGTTGTGGCGAAATTTCCTCAGTGATTGTATATCAACAAAAGATTTGATTTCTCCATCCATTTTGAAGCTTAGTTTGGCAGGATACAGAATTCTGGGCTGAAAATTGTTTTGTTTAAGAATGTGGATGGTAGATGACCATGCTCTTCTGGCTTGGAAGGTTTCAGTTGAAAAGTCTGCTTCTGTAGGTCAATTGACATTACTCCTGTCTGCCTGCAGAATTTTTTATTTCATCTTGACTTTGGACAGGTTCATTACAATGTGTCTTGGAGAGGCTCTGTTTGCCTTGAGATGACCTGAGATTCAATATCCATCTGAAATGAGTGTGTCAGGGTCTTTAGTAAAACATGGAAAGTTTTCATTTGATAGTCTCTAGTAGAGCTTCCATTTCTTTGGGACAATCTTTTTCCCCTTCAGAAATCCCTATTATTCAAACATTTGAATACTTCATATAGTCTCATAGTTCTCTAAGTGCCTGTTCTACTTTCTCTCTCTTCTTTTCTGCCTCTTTAACTATCTGGGTTAACTCAAAAACTTTATCCTCTAGCTCCGAGATTCTTTCTTCTCCATGGTCTAACCTATTTTTGATACTTTCCACAACATCTTTACATTCCCTGATTGTCTCTTTCATTTCCTTAAGCTCCACCATATCCTTTCCATATTCTACATATCTCTTGTCTGACTGATGGTTCTGTATTTCCCTTTTTTCATCTATTCCTTTTATTGTCTTTCTTTTTTTTCTTTTTTTGAGATAGAGTCTCACTTTATTGCCCCCTGGTAGAATGCTGTGGCATCACAGCTCACAGCAACCTCAAACTCTTGGGCTTAAGGGATTCTCTTGCCTCAGCCTCCCAAGTAGCTGGGACTACAGGCACCCACCACAATGCCTGGCTATTTTTAGAGACAAGGTATTGCTCTGGGTCAGGCTGGTCTCGAACCTGTGTGATCAGGCAATCCACCTGCCTTGGCCTCCCACAGTGCTAGGATTACAGGCATGAGCCACTGTGCTCAGCACTTTTTATTGTCTTTTTCATCCATATTTTAAATTCCCTTTCTGTCAAAACCATTCATTCTTTGTAGATGGAGTCTTCTGCAGTAGCTGCCTGATGGTCCTTTGGGTGAGTTCCTCCATTTTGGTTTTTCATGTTGCCTGAATTTTTCTGTTGATTCCTCCTCATGTGTTCTTTCTTCTTGTTCACCACTTTATCCTCCTTTTTCATTTTCATTGCCCACTTTGTTTCAAACAGAAGTCTTTGCTCTTGATGACAGTATGTTGCAATGTGTCACCAGGACACCTGGTGGGGCTGTGGGGTTTTTTTAGGAGACAGAGAGCACAGCCAGCAACTTCTATGGTCCTTAGTCCAAACCTAGTTGCCTTCGGTGATTGCGTGATTGTTTCCTAAGCATTCAGACCCTGCCAGGCTGGAATCTTAAAGCTCACAAGAATCCTTCAGGGGCAGGTCTCATAGTGCCCCCTGACTCCAGGTCCTGTGGGGATTGGGAGTCCCTCAGTCTGTCCCAAGAGTGGAGTTCTGATTCTGGCAGGCAGAATTAAGATGGCCATGTTTTAGACCCCTGTTAAGGCCTTCTCACAACCTTCCCACAATGGCAGCTCCCTGGCCACCCAGACCTTCTCAGTATGGATGCCTGGCCAGCCACCAAACCTATGGAAAATCCACTCCAACTGGCATTCAAATCTGGTTGCTATATACTGTTTGAGTCTGCCCATTATTACAAGCTTGTCACTCAGTGCGCAGCTTCCCCCAGCAACTGAAAACTCCAGAAAGGCTTCCTCCCATTCTGGACCTCTGTGGGCAGCCAGGTGATCCCAGCCAGTTGCAATCATTTGCCTAATTCATCTAATTTCCACTGCTCCATATCATATGCTGTGTCTAACTCACCACCTCCTCACTGTGCTCCCTGAACTCTGACTCTGGGTAATGTCCCCATACCAGGTATGGCTGGGTTTTCTCTTTTTCTCCAGTTGTTCTAGGAGAACTCAGCTGAACAATCCAGCTGGTCCACCGTCTTGCTCCACCCCTATATTTAAATCTTTAACCCATTTTCAGCTGAGTTTGGAAAATGGTATAAGATAAGGTTCAATGTAACTCTTTCGGATACAGATGTCTGCTTTTCCCAACACCATTTATTGAAGAGACTATCCTTTCCCTATTGTGTGTTAATGACATTTTTATTGAAAATCAATATTTCATAAATAAGTGGATTATTTCAGGGCTTTCTTTTTTTTAACTTAAATATGGAATGCTTCACAGATTTGCATGTCATTTCTGCTCAGGGGCCATGCTAATCTTCTATGCATCATTCTAATTTTAGTATATGGGTTACCAATGTGAACACCATTTCTGGGCTTTCTATACTGTCCCAGTGGTTGATGTGTTAGGTTTCACACCAGTACCAGATATTTTCATTATTCCAGCATTGTAGTATATTTTAATGTCAGGTAGTGTGATGATTCTTCCAGCTTTGTTCTTTGTCCTAAAGATTGCTTTTGAAAGTCTTTCCATACAAATTTGAGTTTTTTTTTTTAATTATGTGAAGAATGACATTGGAATTTTGATAGGGATTGCATTGAATCTATAGATCACTTTGGGTAGTATGGCCATTTTAGCAATTAAGATTAGATTTGGAAGATTAAATCTTCTAATCTATGGACATGGGATATCTTTAGTTGTGTTTTCTTCAATTTGTTACATCAGTGTATTTTGATACATAATATTTTACAGATTTATGAAGTACGTGTGATATTTTGTTCCATGTATAGAATGCAGAATGTACTAAGGGTATTTAGGATGTTTATCACCTTGAGTATTTATCATTTCTATGTGTTAGGAAGATTTTATGTTCTCCTAGCTACTTTGAAACATACAATACATTATTGCTGGCCATAGTTGCCTTACTCTGCTATCAAACATTTGATTTAACTCCATCTAACTTTGTGTTAATACCCAATGACAGCCTATCTACAACCCCCAAATACCCACACACACTTCCCAGCCTCTGATATCTATATTCTACACTCTGCATCCATGAGATCAACTTTTTTAGCTCCCACACATGAGTGAAAATATGCAAAATTTATCTTACTGTATTTAGTTTATTTCACTTAACATAATGACTTCTAGTTCCACAATCTTGCTGCAAATGATATGGTTTCATTCTTTTGTAAGGCCTAATAGTATTCAATTATGTATATATGCCACATTTTCTTTATCTAGTCATCCACTGATGGATATTTAGGTTGATTCCATATTGTGGCTATGGTGAATGTGTGCATTATGGGGGTGCAAGCAACTCTTTGCTATACAGATTTCTTTTCCTTTGAATAAATATTTAATAGTGGAACTGCTGGATCATATGGTAGTTCTATTTTTAATTTGTTCAGAAATCTCCATACTGTTTTCAAAAATGGCTATACTAATTTACATTCCTACCACCAATGTACATGCATATGAGAGTCCCCTTTTCTCTGCATCTTCACCAACATCTGTAATAGACATTCTGACTGAGGTAAGATGATACCTCATTGTGGGTTTGATTTGCCTTTGTCTAATGATGAGAGATAGTGAATGTTTTTTCAAATACCTATTGGCTATTTGCATATCTTCTTTTGAGAAATATCTATTTATGTCCTTTGTTCACTTTTAACGTGATTGGGGTTTTCCCCATTGTGGACTTGTTTGAGTTTCTAGTATATACTGGATTATTAGTCCATTGTTGGATAACAGTTTACAAATATATTCTGCCATTCAACAGGTGTTTCTTTACTCTGTTTATTGTTTCTGTTGCTGTGCATTAATACAGTTCCATTTGTCTATTTTTGTTTTTGTAATCTGTACTTTTAAGGTCTTAGCAATGAAATCTTTGTCTAATTACCCAAAGTGTTTTCCTTATGTTTTCCTCTAGTAGTTTTATAGTTTGGGATCTTACATGTCAGTCTTTAATACATCCTGAGATAATTTTTGTATATGAGAAGATATGGGTCCAGTTTCATTCTTCTGTATATGGATGTCCACTTTTCCCAATACCATTTATTGAAAAGGGTTTCCTTTCCCCTATTTAACTGTGTTAAATATCAGTTGACACCTTGTTAAATATCAGTTGACTGTGAATACATGGATTTATTTCTAGATTCACTATTCTGTTCTATTGGTCTAAATGTCTGTTTTTATACCAATATCATGCTATTTGGGTTATTATAGCCTTGTAATATAATTTGAAGTCAGGCAGTGTGGTATTTCCTGCTTTGTAACTTTTGTTCAGGTTTGCTTTAGCTAATAAGCTCTTTTTTTTGTTCCATACAAAATTTAGGATTTCTTTTTTCTATTTTAGTGAAAAATGATGTCAGTATTTTATTCTTGTTTCAGGTTTTGGTTCTTTTCTTGAGACAGAGTCTCACTCTGTTACCATGGGTAGGATGCCATGGTGTCGTAGCTCATAGCAACCTCAAACTCTTGGGCTCAAACAATCCTCTTGCTTCAGCCTCCCAAGTAGCTAGGACTACAGGAGCCAGCCATGATGCCCAGCTAGTTTTTATATTTTCAGTAGAGATGAAGTCTCACTCTTGCTCAAGCTGGTCTTGGACTCCTGAGCTCAAGCAATCCACCTGCCTCAGCCTCCCAGAGTGCTACGATTACAGAAGTGAGACACCAGATCAGGGTAATGTTGGTATTTTGATGGGGGTTACATTGAATTTGTAGATTACTTGGGCAGTATGTTCAGTTTAACAATATTAATTCTTCTAATCCATGAGCATTAAATGTGTTTCTGTTTCTTTGCATCCACTTTAATTTCTTTCATTAGCATTTTATAGTTTTCCTTGTACAGATATTTCACATCTTTTTTTAAATTTATTTCTTTGTATTTAACATAATTTTGTAGCTATTTTTCCCCAGAATTCTCTCAAACTCCTGACTTCCAGTAATCTTCCTGCCTCAGCCTCCCAGGTATTTGAAATTGTAGGAACATGGAACATGCTATCATACTAGGCTTTTTTTTTGAAAGACAGGTTCTCAATGTGTTGCTCAGGTGTTATACAATTTAGTTTTGACTTTTGTATGTTTTATGTTATTAGTTAGCAGCTTTTTGTTTCAGCTTAAAGAATTCCCACTAGTAATTCCAGTAAGGCAGGCTTTAGGTGCTGATCTCCTTTAGTTTCTCTTTGTCTATGAACATTTTTATTTCTCCCTCATTTTTGAAAGACAATTTTCTTGCATAAAGTATTCTTGATTGGCAGGTTGTTTGTTTGTTTTTTTTTTTTTCCTTTAGCTCTTCATCATCCCACTCTTTCTTGGCCAGCAGGATTTCTGTTGAGAAATCTGCTAGTAGCTATATTGGGACTCCCTTAAATATGATGGGTCTCTTTTCCTCATGGCTTTCAGAATTCTTTCTTTGTTCAGTTTTGATAGATTGATTATAATATGTCTTGGTGAAGTCCTCTTTCAGTTGAATTTTATTGGAGGTATCTGAGCTTCCTGTATCTTGATCTTGGCATTTTTCCCCAGATTTTGGAAATTTTCAGCCATTATTTCTTTAAACATGTTTTCTGGACCTTTCTCTCTCTTCTCCTTCTGGTATTTACATTATGCAAATGTTATTTTTCTTGATGGTATCCCATAACTCCTGTAGGTTTTCTTCATTCTTCCTAATTCTTTGTACTTCTCTGACTATGTCATTTTAAATGTCTATCTTTGAGCTTACTGATTCTTCTGTTTGACTTAATCTGCTGTTGAAGCTTTCTGAACATTTTTCATTCTACTGCTGAACATTTTTCAGTTCATTCTTTGTATTGTATTTTTCATCTCTATGATTTCTGTGTGGTTTTTTTTGTTTGTTTCTGTTTCTTTATTAGATTCTTGTTATGTTTTTGTATTGTTTTCCAAATTTCATTTCATTTTCTACCCTTATTTTCTTGTAATTCACTGAAATTTTATAAGAAAATTATTTTGAATTATTTGTGAGTCTTTTATAGATGTTTCTTTAGAGTCTTTTATTGGAGTTTTACTAGGGTTTTTTTGTGTGGTGCCATAATTTCCTCATTTGTTGTAATCCTAGTGTCATTGCATTCGTGTATGCACATTTGAGGAGAAAGTAGCCATCTCTTCTGTGCTTTATAGTTACTCTTTAGTAAGGATAGACCTTCATTATTTAGCCTGCTCTGGGATTATGGATAGACTAGTTAGTAAAGACTATAGATAGGCAGAGCTTACTGTTGAGTTCTGTAGATGAAGTGTGCCACTGTATTTCTCCTGAGGTTGTGTGGGCCTACATGTTTGGGTCTCCTGGCCAGTAAGACCACATGTTGCCTTCTAGATCCCTAAGTGAGACCTTTTGATTAAATCCAATTTTTACATGACAAATTATTTTATTTTCATTAATATATTTTTGTTTGTATTTTCTTTTTATTTTATTTTTAAAATGCACATATTTAAAATACCAAAGAAAAAATACATTTCAACAAAATAGTCCTCCTAGATTGACCAGCACAATTAGAACATTAGTGCACCATAAGGGCTAAATTGATGGCAGATACTCTCATGATTTAGTTGTAACATCCCCCACCTGACAATTGGCACTACTTCTGCATGAGGCTAGTTGGAAAGACTTTATGGGGGTCAAATATGGCAGTGTGTTATTAGCCTTTAACAATGGTATACTATGTTTCCATTTGAGGTGGAATTTGTGAATAGTTGTATGGCTCAACAGAGTTTTATAATTATGTTTGTCATTTGTCTGTCAAAGAAGACCAAGAGAATACTGAAGAAAGAGAACTGATTTTTTAAATAAAGATTGGGAGTTGCAATATTATTAATAGCTTGTTTCTGCTAAAGATAAGATAATTTGCTTGCTTTGTGATACTATAAGATCAATATTAAAGAAATTCAACATTCATCACTTAGAATCCTCATAAGGACCACAAATATTTTAAATTAGAAGGAGATGTGCAAAAGGTTGCATTGCATAAATTAAAAGATGAAAAGCAAAGACAATTCTTTCAAGCAGCAATAACGCCATTGTAGCAACTAACATAGTTTACATACTCAGGAAAAAAGAAAAGCCATGCAAAGATGTAGATAATTGTGAGAGAATGCATTGTCAAACTTGAAGGATCCTTGGATCCCCAAAATGTTTCAAAGTACAAATAACTGCCTCTTTCAAGGAGAACCATAACTGATTGACAACATGAATGAGCCTTCAACTTAACAGAACAACTCCATGCAATACTTCAAATGAAAACTATATATTATGCAAGCCCTTTGGATGAATCAACTGATACTGCTTTGGAGCAGGTTTTTACTTATTTCAGGTTACAATACAAGATTTTCTTTTCTATGAAGAGCATTAGTCACTCTTGTGAGCAGAACACAAGGAATAGATATCTTCAACAACTTTCAAGATAAATGTCATGAAGTTAGGCTTCATTTGGTAAGTTTAGTGAATGTACATAAAAAATGGTACACCTTCCATGACAGGAAAACATGAAAGCTTTTTTGCACAGATAAAAATAGTATTAACAGATTCAGATGTTCTCATTTCTTTTCATTGTATCTTGCATCAGCAAAATCTCTCTACTAAAGGTACTACTTTAAGTGACACTTCGCAATAAATTATAAGTATTGTTGGGGGAAGGGCAAGACGGCCAACTGGAAGCAGCTTCCGACAGAGGCTCCTGTCCAAAAGGAAAGATAAACTCCAGAAACTACCGAATTGAGCTGAAGACTAGGAGCCCAGCCAAGAGAGGGAAGGGATAACTGCAGGTCATCTCTGCTGAGGAAAACCATGGCTCCAAGAAACCAAGCTCCAGGCAGAAAAACTGAACTAAAGCTTTCTGCCATTCTGAACTTCCAGGACACCCTTCCCCCCTTACCTGACGCACCAGAAGCCTGACCTCTGCTGAAACTGAGGCAGGAGGACTTGAGCAGTGCCCACCCTCCCTATCTGCTGGACCAGGCTGCCCACCAGGTAAGAGACTCGGGGCCCCACCAAACCCCCATCAGTCCCCAGGACAGGGACTCCACCTGGAACTGCGGGGCTCCACTACACCCCAGACAAGCCCACCACCCGATGGGGTCAGGAACTCCTCTGGGACCCCAGGGCGGGCCCATTGGCACCCCACTGGGCCTTGGCCCACTGCCAGCAGCGGCCAAGAACTCTGCTGGGCCTCTCTCACAGTGCTGATCTGTGCCCTGCCTGGCTTCAACCTGCCACCCACTGCGGCCAGGGACTGGGCCAGGACCCCCACCCGGCTCCGATCGGTACTACAGGCCCACCACTCATAGTGGCCAGGAACTCTGCAGGGACCCCCACAACCCGATTGGCACCCCGCCAGCTCCAAGCCTTGGCCCCCCACCAGGTCTGACCAGGCACTCTGCCTGGACTCCTGCGGGCTCTGATCTGTGCTTCGTCAGGCCTTGGTCCGCCATCTGCCATGGCCAGGGACTCTGCCAGGACCCTTGCACAGCCCCAATTGGCACCCTGGGGTCTTGGCCCCCCACCAGCCTTGGCCAGGGACCACCCCTGGGACCCTGCATGGCTCTGATCTGCGCCCACCAGGCCTCAACCCTCTGCTCACAACAGCCAGGGACTCTACCCGGCCTTGGCTCGCAACCTGCTCCTGCCGTGGCCAGGGACGCCACCAGGACTCCCATGCCGGGCCTCTGCCTGCCACCCATACTGGCCAGGGACTCCACCGGGAACCTGCCAGGCCTCCACCTGCCTGCCCAAGCCTGGAACTCTGGGAGTCACACAACCCATGTCCTCCCTACATTCTCTGCCTCTGAACCAGCCCCGCCCATCTGGCCAGGGACTCAGGAGGCAGCGGGACCGTGCCCTCCCTCCGGAGCTCTCCTCCCAGCCAGAGACAGCTGGAGGCATGGCTTCCCTTCGCAAAAGCCACTCAGTGCTGGGCACTCACAGAACCGCATGCACCATCCCACACCCTGCTGCTTGATCCAGGTGTGCCACACTTGGGATCTACTCCCACAGCCAGAACTCCCTGGGTGGGGCAGTCCAGAGGAGCTACACAGGGTCACTCCCTGCAAAGTTCCAGCAACCACAGAGTGATCCTGCCAGGGTCTGATCTGGGAGAGATGCCGCCCCAACTCTGAGGACGGTCATAGGCAACAGTAAAAAATAATCATGAGATGGAATCAACAGAAAAACTCTGGCAATATGAATATTCAGAGCAGATCAACTCCCCCAAGAAATGACAAGATAGATACAGCACAAGATCCCTTGCGTAAGCAAATGACTGAGCTGTAAGAAATTGAATTCAGAGTCTGGATAGCAAATAAGATCAGCACAATGGAGGAAAAGATGGAATTAGAATTTCTCGCAGTAATCCAAAAGATAACCCAAAAGATGTCTCAAGAATTCAACAAATTCAAAGACAAAATGACCAAAGATTTTGACACATTGAGACAAGAAGTTGCAGCCCTCAAAGATCTGAGAAACACAGTAGAATCCCTCAGTAACAGAATGGAGCAAGCAGAGGAAAACATTTCTGACATGGAAGACAAAACTTTCGAATGCTCCTAAACTTCCCAAGAGGAAGAGAAATGGAAGACAAAAACGGATCATTCTCTCAGACAGCTCTGGGATAACTTGAAGAAAACCAATATTCGCCTTATAAGGATACCTGAAAACAATGGAGTGGCATCCACAAGACACAGAGTCTCTTCTTTATGAGATTATGAAAGGGAACTTTCCAGACATGCCAAGAGATTCTGAAATTCAGATAGCAGACAGTTTCAGAACCCCAGCACAACTCAACCCAAATAAGACATCTCCCAGGCACATCATAATTAACTTCACTAAAGTTAATATGAAGGAGAAAATTCTGAAAGCAGCCAGA
>CAUYRH010149417.1:0-19466 GCA_963574655.1 Perodicticus potto
CAGCTGCAACCAAAAAATGGCTGGGCGTTGTGGCGGGCGCCTGTAGTCCCAGCTACTTGGGAGGCGGAGGCAGGAGACTCGCTTGAGCCCAGGAATTGGAGGTTGCTGTGAGCTGCGATGCCATAGTACTCTATCCAGGGTGACAGCTTGAGGCTCTGTCTCAAAAAAAATAAAAAATAAAAAATAAAAAAAAAAGAAAGAAAAAGTTCTCAGAATCTGACAAGTAGGATGTTGGCCATGTTAATTAAATAACAAGTTAATTTTCTTGTTCTGTTATCTATTTTAAATGTACATGAGTAAATTTGTTTTAATTTTCTAAGGAAAGAAATCAATTTTTTTATGCCTCTCTATTAATTTCTTAATGGATTCAGTAGCCTTCAACAAAAAAGCAAGAAGGGTGCCCATATGGAGATAATCTTTCAACAACTCAGGAAGACCCTTCATTTAAAATTCCTCAATACTCACCTCTCTTGGGAAACCACAGTATTATCACAAAGGTTGCTAATGATGTTATAAAGTAGAACACGGGGTTTAGAAGGTGGGTGAACTGCAACAAGGAAATTTTTACCAATCTTCATCTTTGTAGATAATTGATAATTCATCAATTATCTTTTCCATGACTTTATTTTCTAACTACAGTGCCTTCTTATAGAGGGCAGGAACTAGATATCCTCCACAGTGTGTGGGACAGAAGCAACATGGGCTGAGGGATGAGTCCATGGATGAATGATTTGACATCATACCCAGTCACCAAAGTTGTCAAACCAAACCAGGCCATCTGTCTCCAATCTGGTCCACTCATTCATTCATCCTCACAACTCTGACTTTTGTACCTGCTCTACTTACCGTACAGCAAAAGGGATGCTGGATCAAGCCCCAGACTCTCACAACCAGGGACATTCTGATCATGGAAATCTTGTAGCAAAATGCCCAGCACCAACTCCTCACTCATCATATACTTCATAAAATTTTCATTATCCGATGGGACCCTGAATTGTAGGTGGTAGACCACTGTGGAATTTTCACCACTGAAAGGCAAACCACAGACATTAAAACGTAAAAACAATTACACTCCAACTCAAGAAATCAATACAATTTTTTCAGTGCTGTATGTTCTTCCAGTACAAAATAGCAAGAGGCATGCTGTCCTAGCAGAATGTGCTCTCCTAGAAGAATCTTCATAGGTCTGTCACAAAAAGTTGATGTGCTCCAGACCTCTTCCTTCCATCTAGTGATTGCCTAGAAATCCACTGGGAGATGCTGTCTAGGGACGGCCACCACCCAGCTATGGCCAAGGAAGATGGCAGGGCGGACAAGTTGTTCCAACCTCACTCATCCTTTATCCTTGGGGGATGTCCAACCTGTAGCCCATGGACCTCATGTGGAATTTTTGAGACCCGTTTTGCTTATTTGTAGTGTTAGATATCACAAAAATTATGCAACAGATCCTTTCTTTGCTCATCAGATTTAGTTAGTATTTGTGTATTTAATGTCTGTCCCAAGACAACTCTTCTTCTTCCAATGTGTGGCAAAAAAAAAAAAAAAGTCAAGCCTAGGAAGCCTGCCCTTCTCCATGTTCTTAAAGCTGCCCCCATGACTCTCTGCCAGAGCTATTAAGTTTAACCAGCTCTTTATTCAACCTATAAAAATGTTTAAGGAAGGACCCAAAGCTCCCTCCTGTTGCCTGGGTCCAGAACTTCTGAACTCTCACAGAGAGACTACTGTGTCCATGCAAAGAATCATACTTCCCCTGTGTGTCCCTAAAGTGAGAAACTTTTCTATTCCTGTTCCAGAGGCCCCTGAGGCAGAAGGACCAAGCTTTTTAACTCTCAGTAATGGGATCTAGGGAAAAGAAGTTTCATCTTCCTAGAACCTATTTTTCCCATTTTCAAAATAAAAACAAACATAGAGCTATCCTCAGTTAATTAGTAGCTTATGCTCTTTTTTAAATGCTATTGCAACCCTTGTATTTTTCACAGTTATTCCATTACTTTTGTTCAAGGTAGCCTAGATTAAAATAACTAACAGGAGATCACATCTGAGACCATCGCCCTAGTGAAGTTTCACAGGTGCCTGAATGAGGCCGCCGCTCTTGCTAAGAACAGGCAGAGCTCCCCCTTGTGGCCAAAGATTGCATAGGTCAATACTCCTGCATCTTAGAAAGTGGCTGACAATTCAGGTTATAAACTCTATGGCCAAGTGATGTGACAAAGCCTGTGGATCAAATGAATAATACAGTCAGGACTCTAGAGAAACTCACAATTTCAAGGTTGTCACGATAGGCAGGCTGGACAATGCACTTTAAAATTCCAATCAAGCTACCCTAGTTTGCACATGTCAGTACTTGTTTTCGGAGCTCTGCCTTCTAATTATGGCTAATAAGGGTTAACACCTGGACAGGCAGCTACCCTGCATTCCCATGGGCAAGGATGTGGCCTGGCTAACAGAAAGGGCCTGAGGCTGACATTCAGAAGACCAGGTCAGAAAACAAATTAGAAGCTGTAGCCCACTGTGGCCTGGCTAGTCTGTTCACTGCTTGACTTTTCAGAACAGCAGTGAACCCTGTGGCCTTCGCTCCAGCTGCCCATCACTGGAGTGAATCCAGCAGCCTGGAACAAAGGGAACTGTTCCAGGCTCCTCTTGGACCAGTGTAGGACTTAGGTCAGGATGCCCCTGGTGACACAAGCACATATGCCAGGGCTGTGGCTGTCTCCTACCGGTATGGCATCCTTTAGGAAGCATGACTATTGTTTCTCAATTCAACATTGTACAAACATTTTAGAAATTCTAGCACAGACCACCCAGCACTCTAAACAAAACAAGAATATTTTCCAGAGAGAATTTCTTTATCCAAAATATTAAAGTTCCTGGATTTTTCTTTTGAACAACTTTTAAAAACAGATTCTCTAACATGAAGTGTTGGCCAGGTTTCTAGCCATGTTTTTCTGATGGGTTTTTCCCCATATCCACCTCTACCCCTATTATATTATCCCAGCTCCTCTGGACCCATAACATAGGGCCGGATCTGGGAAAGGCCACAAAGGCTTTTAGGGACCTTCCTTTCTCAACTCTGCCTCCATCTTTGAATTGCAAGTTGAGGCGAGGACATGAAGGAAGGTGTGTTGGATCTGATCATCATTTCTCCCTTCTCACGGTTTGCGATTACAATGAGCAATGTCAAAGATGTCATGATTGGGTAACGTGGACATGGGGGGGGCCTATAAAAATGGAGGACAGAGGCGGCCAGCCCCCGTAAGTGCCTGCAGACTGCAGGTCCATTTGATCCTGCCCCATGGTGCTACTCCATGCTTTCCATGCTTCCCCTCCCAGGTTTGCTAATAGTATGGTTTGAGAGAGGAATCTCAATAGAATAATCTTTTTGGTGGTCACATTTCAGAGACATCTTAGGAAGAGTGGGTAATAAAGCTTTCATATAAATCAGTTCCAATAGTCCTAACCATACAAAAGGATAATAAACTGACTCCTCCACAAACACCCTGATGTCTACAGTCCACGAATATTAAAGATCAGGAGGAAATTTTAAAGATAAAAAAATACATACATGTGTACATGCTATGCATGTATAGTAGATATGGTAAATACATGCACAGAAGAAATCACGCCAAACTGTTGACAGTTGTTACTTTTGGGGCAGGGAACGGAATTCGCTAACAGTGCTTGTGGGGAGAAGCAAGGAAGTTGAAGGTAGACTATTCCTGTAGGATGTGTCTTTGTATTATTAATGTTAAGCACAGAGAATATACTCCTAGATTATTTGTGTTCCTCAAAAGCAAAAGCCAGGACATAGATTACATCATTTATATCACAGCGTTATCGGAGATCTATTTCTCTTTCTACCCGTAGTTTATCTGAGCATCCAAAATTAAACAGGAATGGTTCAGCAGGAATTGGCTTTTCCTCTCCGCTCTGTAGTTTGGTTGAATCATATAATTAATCTGCGCTTCCTTGTTCTCATTTGTAAACTAAGAAAATGGAGCCACTTGGTTTCCAAAGACGCTCGCTCCCAATGTCTTTGAAAGAATCACACTCTGTGATTCTATGATTGGCTCCCTTCATGCTCGGAGGCTCAGGGAAACCCTCCCAGGTAGATGGTGATGGGTGGGCTGGGCGTGGGGAGGATCTCTTCCCAGAGAAAGACCAAAGCGGAATGCTCCACACTCTTACCTGAAGTCCACTATTTCAGCTGAAGTGAAATAACGCCTCAGAGCCGGAGATGTACTGTACACATCCGTGAGCTAAAACAAACAAACCACACACGTGACTGACTTCACATCGCACATTGCCAGACAAAGCAGAGTTCCTTCTAGACAGAGATTCCACTCCCGCCAGGAATTTATTTATCTGGAAGCTCTGAACCAAAAAATAGGAAGGTTTGAGACTACTATAAGCCAAAAATCAACTTAATGCTAATTCAAAAGACCCATGTTGATCAAGACCAAGTGATTTGGCTGGGAATTTTCAACTTCTGTAAGTCACACTGACACCTGTGGCCTTAGTGGTGCGAAGTGGCAAGGGAGACAGCAGCACAGGCCACCCAGCACCTGGGCCACTAAAGGCCCAAGGCTCCTTTCTTCCTTCTCCAGGATGAAAAGCCACGCTGAGCCACAAGCCAGCACTTCCCCTGGATGAAGGGACAATTGGGGAATTGCAAAGATATGGAGGTTTTACTTTATGAATGAACCATTGCAAACATCCTAAAAAAAGATGCCTGTGTTCCATTGCCTATGCTTCATGCCTTCACATTTTGCTATGCTGAGTTCAGTTATTTTTAAGAAATGAAATAAAGCTGAAGTGACTCCTATGCACTATTCAGTTTGTCCTCCCCCGATCCCTCATGGTAGCTATCACCCTGAAGCTGACACGTAACCTTTCCTTGCATAATTTTATAAATTACTATTTCCTTATGTAGTCACATGATTTAATTCGCATTGTAATTCAAATAAAAGTTACCATATTCCGCATAAGCTTCTATGCCTTTTTTTTTCTCACTCAAAGTTACATTTGAGATTTACCCGTAAGACACATCAGGATGCAGGGTATCCATCTAACTCCTGCACAGACTCCAACTGATGGTTAGACAGACCTCCCAGCCCCCTACCAGTGAGCATGTAGGCTGTGTCCAATTTTCCACTATCACTTATGCTAAAGTATAAGTTAAGTATATCTTTGGACATCTCTTCTTATGTAAGAGTTTCCCTGGGGAATATACCAGGAAATGGAAGTGCTGGGCCCAAGGACAGGTGCATTTCCAACTTAACAAAATTGTTCTCCCTTTTTCTCTCCTCCTGGAAATGGATACATATTCCATTTCCCATATTTTTGCCAGCATTTGGGGTGACCAAGACTTAAATTTTTGCCAGTCAGAGGAGTATGAAATAGTATTTCAGGTTGTTTTAATTTGTAGTGCCTTGCTTACAAGTGAAAGCATCTTTTAATGCATTTATTAACTGTTTGGAACTTCTCAACTCTGAACTGCCCATTAGTTCCCATCTTTCTCTTGGGTGGAAATAATTAAAGCATCTTTCTTATCTATCACCCTGGTTGGTTTTATTAATAAAGTCAGATACTAGCTTGTTGCTATTCTTTATACACACCTTTTCGCAGGATGTGATCAGTCATGTTGCAGAGATACAAATCCCAACCTAGTATAAGTACTCAAGAACATGTGGCTGGATGTATTTACACTGCATTTCTTTTAAATTTGTGTTTTAAGGTTGCACATGTTGATCTCTAGCAGACTGGTTCTAGCATAAAAAAATAGGACTGCCCTGGGATCTGGTTAGACTTCCCAGCTTGTACCCAGCTCTGGGGCTGGAATGACCGTGGCCAGGCATCTGTGAGCACAGCCAGACCTATCCCTGACCAGCCCAAAGCCTCAGCCCTGATACTGTTCTGGAATCTCCCCAGCATCCAATGGCTCCCTGGTGCTTAGCTAAGTGTGCCCAGCGACTGCCTTTATGGTTTTGTTAGTGCCCCACTACTTTGCCCTGTACAAACAGGGGGACATACAAAGAACAGCAGTGCCTCCCTTGTAAGGAGCTCACCTGTCTCCCACCCAATTCCAAATGGAATCTCAAGGAGGCTGCCCTTCCACAACACACTGCCACTTAATTCAACAGATGCAACTCTCGAAGGCAGAGTGGAAATAATCAGAGTATCTGCTATTTTTGCTCCTCTAATCTTGTCATTATTTTTGTGATCTTCCAAAAAGCCTGACAAAACAGGCATTAATATAACCCCTCTTTCTATTGGGAACAAAAACAGCACTCCATTCCAAGAGGTCAAGAAACCTATGTAAGGTCACTCTGCTAATGAATGGCGAGGCTAAAATTCAATTCTAGGTATGATAGACACTAAAATTCAGCTTATTCCCATTACCACCCTATCCTCAACTGAATCCAAACTTCACAGAACAAATCTCTTGTATGAAAAAGATATATTCTGTACAATGTAGATGGGTCAAAAGGCCACACTCAAGAATCCAAAAGACCACAGCTTCCCCACCCCTTAGGAACAAAAGGTTGCCCGGAGGCCAGTAGTCATTCAGAAAACTCAAGAACTAGAAGAACAGCTTTTATAGAGCTGCTCAGAATGACAGGGAGGAGGCTGGAGGTGATACAGAGGGGAATATTTTTAAGTACTTAAAACAATTATAACAAGTAACAATAGTGCCTCCTCTTCCTTTTGGGTTGAGCTGCCTATGTCTATTCTTCCTTCCAATTTTTTCTGTTCCCCCCCTCCCTTCTTTCTTATCTTTAGGGCCTAGCACTGTGCTTTGCACATAGTAGGTTCTCAGTAGTTTTTAAAGTATGGAATGGAAGACGAGATCACTTTTAATGATGTCAGATTCTTTCTGGTGGCCTGGTCCCCTGCTATATCTGGGACATATTTGCATTTGGGAGCTTTTAGTTTCACTGTCCACTTTGGGCCCACAGGAGTGAAACAGGGGCCTCCTCACCCCTTGCTCTAGTGTCACCTTCACTGTGCCTAAAAGACTGGGTGCAAACTGAGCAACAGCCCAGGCAGCCGTAGCAGAGTCTGACGCAGTGGCTGATGAGAAACCAGCCTCCAGAAGGAGAGAGGTGCTGCTGTTCACTCCTACGCCAGGCACAAGGCAAGGTGACATACCACGTAAGCAGAGTAGTGGCTTCAGAGAAGAAAATTCTGGCCGTGAGATACAGCAGGGGCTATGAAAACTGTTTAGAAAAGCAAGAGAAAGGGGATAAGGTTGCAATACTGTGACATACTAAAACTACATGCTATTTAGCCTCCGCCTGAGGTCCTGGCACAGAACAGAGCTCCTAAACCCCTTATTTCCTGAGTGATAGGAGTGCTGGGTGTTATCTTTTATTCTAACATTTGGTGTTTGATTTCAGCTCTTGACGTAGAGCTGCTCTTAAATCCCGTGGAATTTCCTGAGTGACAGGAGTGCCTGTTGTTCTAAGTGACTCTGGGTGTTTCCTGGATGGGAGCTGGTCACCAGAAAGATCAAGCCATGAGTAGCAGCTTGGAACTTTCAGCCCACTGCCATCTGGAGGGGACAGGCCAGAGAATGAGTTAATAATCCTTCATGCCTCCTTCTAGAGATGAAAAGGATCTTCTCTTTTAGAGATGAAAAAATCTCTAGAAGACGGATCTGAAGAGCTTCCGGGTGAGTTGCTGACTGTCGTCTATGTGCTGGGAAGGCAGTGCACCTGGGAAGGGGGTGCACCTGGAGAGGGCATGGATGCTCCCAGTCCTTCTGACATGCTGCCCTTTCACCTCTTCACCTGGCTGCTCGTCTGCGTCTTCCGTGACGTTCTTTATAATAAACCAGTCAAGGGAGTGCTTCCCTGGGTTCTGTAAGCCATTCTCGCAAGCGATCAAACCCAGGGAGGCAGTTGTGGAAACCTCTAGTTAATAGCTGGTTGGTCAGAAGCACAGCTGACAACCCAAACTTGTGATAGGTATCTGAAGTGAGGGCTGTCTGGTGGGGCTGAGCCCTTAGTCTGTGGGGTCTGCACTGACTCTGGATAGATGGTGTCAGAAATAAGCTGGATCGCAAGACACCCAGCCAGTGTCAGAGAACTGGCTGGTGTGGGAGATAAAACCCACACATTTGGTCACAGAAAGGTTTAACACTGAGGGTGAGTAAAGACAAAAGCAGTTTTTCCTATACAAATATACACTCCCATCTACCATCTATATGCAGAAACTTCTGGAAATTGACCTAATGGAAGAAAGGAGTTGTTAACCTGACAATAAATTAATATTTGTTCCTGAGCATATTTGGTTGGGAAATGAGGGACAGGAGTCTTTCACCACCTTGTGCCTTATTTCTATCATCTGTTTATCAGGTAATTCAAAAAAACAAAAGAAAACGGTCTTTCAGATTTCTTTATGTGCAATATTATTTGAACCTGTGAGGTATACAGAAAAAGTATCGTGATTTTCACTTATCAGAGAGGGAACTGGCTCAGAGACATCTGACCTGTGTACTTGCCCCAGGTGTCACTGTCAGGCCCTGTTCCGTTGTCACTATGTAGTGAAGAGATAAAACTACCTGGAGAATTTGCTCATGTCTAGCTCTGTACAAAGATATGGATCTAAGGTGAAAAATTAACGTCCATTTCCCTTTGGCACAAAGAGTCCAGTCTGTAACCAGGGACACGTGGATGCTGACTCATTTCATCTTTGCTCAGCAGCTGCAAAACCTCTCCATTAAAAAAGCCACCACGAGGAAAGTGGCAAGAAGCTTCTTACTCAGCAACTTGCTCTGGGAAGTGGATGGAAGAAAAGGAGAAAAGGGAACTACAGGTAAGATAAATAAGGAAGAGGAGAAAGAGAAGCTTGGAGTAATCGGCACAGGATACAAACTCCTGTGATGGAGGGAGCAATCAAATCTCTTGCCTCTGGGCCCCCGGCAACTGATCTAACATGACTGGATTGGACTCGCCTCCCTCAGTAGCTTTTCTTAGGAATCAAATGGAAGCCAGATGAGGAGCGCTCATTCATTCAAACTCGCCACCCCAGAGCAGTCTGATGGCTGGCTGGCTGCTCTTGTTCAGATTTTCTCATAAAAGAACCTCCTGGGTCTGGCCGTGAACTATGCTGCCATTGACATGATGACCAGGACGACTCAACCACCCTCCTGCTCTGGCTGCAGAGCCCCCATGTTGCATAGGGGGGCTCACTCTCCTGCATTCCCCACTCCACAAATGATCATCCATCAGCCTGGTCACCCAACCAGAAGCCCGGAAACAGGCTCTCCCTCACCACCTTGCAGCCGGTCACTGAGTCTGTTGAGTGAGAATACCTCTTAAATCTCACTGGAGCCCTTAATCTGAACCTGATGCTGCCTTGGTTCAAGTTTCCCTCATTTCTCACCTGTACCTTCTAACTAGTCTCTTCCTCCACTCTTTTGCCACCATGATCCAGAAAGGCTAAAATGAAAACCTAACCATGTCAATCTGCTGATTAAAATCTTTCAGTGACTAACCAAAGAGTGAGAGAACCACACAGCGTGCCAAGGCCACCGCACACTACTCTGTAGATCCCCTGATGCTCCAGTTTCTTTTATTCAGAAAACACTTCTGAAAATTGCCTCCAACCCCACCTCAGATGCCCCCCGACTGCAGTTGTAAAATACTCTGTACATATTTCAGTAACCAAAACACCACATTCTTTTGTAACTACCTGTATAATTACTGCCCGTGCTTGGAGTGTGAGCCCACGAGGACACAAACTATGTGGCCCTGACACCTGGCATGTTGTCTTGAATGTCATAGGGACCCTCCATATGTAATATAGGTTAAATCAATGTAAAGACCAGAGTGAGTAAATAGAACACCGTCCTTTAAGATGTACATGGCCAGAGGCCGGGGCTCTCCCTTCTGGCTTTGCATGGTTGGAAATGTTTCCAACCATCATTTTCTATTAAATTCCAGATAAAGAATCTGAGATGGAAGCCACTTACTCTATAGCTCTATGCCAATTACTCTAGCGAAACGCATATGCTACTGTTAAGAACTCAGCAAACAATGTGTTAGACATAGTTACCCTCTTAGTGAGCAGGTGAGGCAACTCCTCTTCAGTAACACACTCCTCTGGAATCTTTAGCATGACCAAGAATGATTTATTTGATGATAACTCAAGTATTTCATTTTCATCTTCATCGACATAACTTACTGAAGAGAGCAAGGGGAGATAAAAGTAAAGCAACAGTAAATACCTGTATAAAGTAATAAATTATTTCACTGACTGCTACGTTTAAACATAGCAATGAACACTTATCAAGGACAAAAGCTGGGCACAGTAAGTTAATGCTTTCTCTGCTTAAGTAAAACAGGGGTTGTCTAAAAAAAAGCAGGGTCTTGTCTCCATCAGCATGAAAGTTTCGTTGGTTTGATGCTGAATGACTCTCAGATTTCATGAACACAGACTGGGGAAAGGGAAGGAGTGGAGAACATGAACTTCATTGTTAAAGTGAACCTGCAGCTTAGCTGAGTTCACGCGTGTCAAGGCAGGTGTTGGGAGAGGATACTTGGGATCAACCAGGGGTAGGAGGGATGGGGAGTGAGCAAGCAATTTCT
The DNA here is from genome assembly GCA_963574655.1 of Perodicticus potto. Lineage (NCBI taxonomy): Eukaryota > Metazoa > Chordata > Mammalia > Primates > Lorisidae > Perodicticus > Perodicticus potto. The sequence continues at coordinate 10,593 of CAUYRH010149417.1, forward strand.
TTGCATCACCTTCCAGTTCTGTGCTATCAAAGACTATGAAGAGAAAGTGACTTCATCACAGAGCTGAGGATGGATTTGAAAATGAGTAAGTGAGCCCTCATCTTGAAGTCACCCCAGGAAGGCAGGGAACGGGCATGAAATCACCGCTCCATCTCCCAGCGGAGAGGGATGTTGACGTATTCTGTTTGCAGAAGCGAAGCCAAACTGCAAGCAGAGCCTCCGGGCATCCAGGAATTCTGTTTCTGGGACAATGAGTTCTGTGTTCTAATGATTGCTAGCTAATTGATTTTTAAGCAGTTAGAGCGAAAGGAAAACCCACACAAAGCTGGAAGCCAGAAGCCAGAAGCTGGCACCAGTGTGCTAATTATGCTCCCTGGCTCCATGCAGGAGACCACCTCGCTGGTCCTGGGAAAGGCTGGCTGGGAGCCGGCAGGTGCTCATGTTGCCAGAGACTTTCCCCTGAAATCCCACGGTTCCAGTGTAATGTAACCAGCCTCTTTCACTGGACTTTGAAAAGGCCACAGTGGAAAAACATCAGCATTTGTAATGGAAGGGCAGGAAAAACATAGTAAGAATCCTGGCACTACTCCCTGAGGACAGGTGGACGTGTGCGGCATTAGGGGAAGGAATGCGCGGGGAGGAGTTGACACAGCAGGCCTGAGAAATTAGAAAGGTCTGCTCAAGGTTGGCCGCTGCTAGCGTCGTCTGGGAACCTGGGCTGGGGCGGTTCCCACCATTCCCTGACAAGAGTGACTCACTGTGCCTCAACTGTTTGTATAAACATCTCCTTCCCTTCTCAGAGTGTGGATTTGGGGTACAGCTAGGCACAGGCTGTGTAAATGACCAACCCCCAGTAAAAACCTTGGGCACCGAATCTCTAATGAGCTCCCAGTAGACAACATTTCACATGTGTTATCATAGCTAATTGCTCAAGGAATTAAGTGCGCCTTGTGCAATGGCAGGAGAGCTTGCTCCAAGTTGCCTCCGGATTCTGCTGTAATGAGTCCTTTTATGTAAGATGTCATTTTGCTATAATAAATCACAGTCTTCAGTACAACGATATGCTGAGTCCCATAAGGCCACCTAGCAAATCACTGAATCCAAAAGCCATCTCGGGACCCCAAACACAGGGAAATTATCCCTGCATCCTGATTTTCTGTACGTCATTACATTTGTTTGCCTGTTACTAAAAGTCATGTCCTCATAGCAGAAAACTTGCAGAGTATGGAAAACTGAAACAAAGCAAAGAAAAATACACTAATGAACCTTTAATCAAGAAGTCCCCCCATATTTTATATTCTATATGTGAGGCCTTAATGAGTAGATAACTTACATCCTGCCTTTTGTTGCTTGTTGCTATTGTTGCTTATTTGTCTTGATTTTTTTGTTGTTGTGAACATCTCAAAAGCTATTCTCCATGTGCTTGAAATTCTTTTCAAAGATTATTTTAATGGCTCGATAATGTTCATAATAGATGCACCTATTTTCTTAAATATGACATTTAGCATTTTCAGCTTTTCACTGCTGTAAATAATGTTGCGATGGATATCTTTAAGCTCTACACCTACCACGTCGGTCTCCATAGCAGGTATCAATGCCTCTGACGGGACTAGCTAATGCCAAAGGATAACACAGCATTCAAATAACTGCTCAACCTGAGGTGCTGAGAAGAGAGTCCAAGTTTGAAAGGAGGTCTCCAATAACAGCTCCAATGTACCACCAAAAAAAATAAATATGCACTGATACCTAGATAAATAGTTGTGTTTGTCAAAATAATAACAGCAGCAGCAGGCTTACCTAATCGGGAGAGTTTTTATGTCACTATTAAGACAATCTGAGAGCACTTTCCATGTAGAGAAAATTTGTTTTTCTTTCCTTTCTTTTCTTCTTTTTTTTTTTTGAGACAGAGTCCCACTTTGTCACCCTGGTAGACTGACATGGCAACATAGCTCACAGCAAACTCAAACTCCTAGGCTCAAGCGATCCTCTTACCTCAACCTCCCAAGTAGTTGGGACCACTGGAGCCCACCACCACACTCAGCTATTTTCAGAGACAGGGTCTAACTCTTGCTCGGGCTGGTCTCAAATTCCTGAGCTCAAGCAATCCACCTGCCTGGGCCTCCCAGCTTGCTAGGATTAGAGGCATGAGCCACTGTGCCTGGCCAAAAATGTGTTTTTTCAACAACAACAACAAAAAATTACAAAAACATACAGTATGCTGAAGGAAAATAAAAACAACTCTTTGGGTAGAATATAAGAGATGGAGCTGGAGAGGGAATCCTTAAATGCCAGATACCTTCAGGAGGTAAAGGAAATAGTGAAGTATGTCCCATGAAGAAAGCAGAGGTTGGCATTTGTTGGGAGGTCAATCCGATGGTCACAGATGGTATGACATGGAACCCAGAGAGAAGGAAGGCAGAGAGACCACAGGGACAAGATTGAGACAGACTGATTTTGACTAACAGAAGTGGGAACAGGAAGGAAAAAATGAATGGCAAAGTTCAGGATAGTGGAAACAGAACTTGCTTTAAAGATAGCCAGACTCGGTTTAACTATCTGGATACTTGTCTGGATACTTATAAGTCAGGCGATTTTGAGCAAGCCACTTAAATCTGTGAAGCTGTTTCTTCAATGAAGTAACACCCACTCTGCAGGTGATGGTAAAGAAGACAACCAATACCCATAGAGTATCCAGCATGGTGTCTTATAGTAAGTGGGAAAGTTGCAGTCAAAACCATACTAAGGAATGACTGGCAAGAGTTGGTCTTATGTAGACACGAGAGAAAAGAAATCAAAAATGGTTCTAAGATATAAAGCTTGGGTAATAGGAAAAATAATAGCTACAGTGTTAAGCATTATGTGCAAATACTCTGCCATGTACTCACCTGATGTAATCCTCAAATCAACCCAATGAGTTAAATATTACTGTGTGTATTTTAAAATAAAAACATGGAGGCTTAGAAAAAATGCTTCATTTGTTTAGGTCAGTGAGCTAGAGCACATCAGGGTAAAGGTTCATTAATAGGCTCAAATCATTTATACTTTGCAAATGTAAAAACAGGCTCAGAGGGTTGAAAAATTTGCCTAAAATTAGACAAATAGATAGTAGGAGAACTGAAATAAACCTGATCACCTATAAATAGTGAGTGAATTAGGGAAAGAGTGAGCAAATTGGGAAAGGAACGTGCTATGTTCTGAATGTTTATGCTACAAAAAAATTCGTATGTTGAAACCCAATCACTAACGTGATGGTACCAGGAGGCGAGGTATTTGGAAGTGTGCAGCCCTCACTCCCAAAAGCCCCAGAGGCATCAAAGTGCTGTCCTTCTCCTTCCACCACATGAGGACACAGGTGGAAGGTGATACTATAAACAAGTATCCGGGCCCTCACAAGACACCAAATCTGTTGACACCTTGATCTTGGACTGTGAGCAATAAATTTTTGTTGTTTTTATGCCACCCAGATTATGGCATTTTGGTATATCAGGCTGAGGAGATTAAGACAGGATGCAAATGAGGAGCAGCTTCATGTGGATAATGATTGAAATGATAGTTATTTCTAGCTAAAGATTAAAACTTAGGAAACTTGCACAGACATACATCTAGGAATCACCTCTAGAGGGCGTGGCTGCTCCCCTGGCAGTGAATGTGCTCCCTGGAGCAAAGAATGAAGAATGTGAAAAGTAAGAAAGCTGAAGACAATGAGTTAAATATGTACCCACAAGGCAGAGGCCAAAAGCAAAAACAGCAACAGATTAACCTAGATGGAGTTGAAGAACATTCTACTTAGCAAAGTATCACAAGAATGGAAAAGCAAGTATCCAGTGTACTCAATTCTAATGTCAAATCAGTAGACAGACAAATACACACACAAGAGAAAAACACGATTAAACTCAAGTCAGAGGGTGAAGGAGGGGGGAGGAGGGAAAGGGATGGGTGTGCTCTCAATTAACGGGCACAGCATAGAGGTAAACGGCACACCTCTGGGTGAGGGACACAACCACAACTTGGACTTCACCTAAAAATGTAATCAATATAACCTAATCGCTGGTATTCTCATATTACTCTGAAATTAAAAAATAAATAAAGCAAGATCTCTGAAGTCCAGCAGTTCTGTAGATTCAGAAAGGTGCAATGCAGTTGTCAGAACTGAAGGCTGCAAATATAGGGCGGGATATGGAAGAAAGGCGAGATTCGACCAACAGGTAATTGGTAGTAACCACAAGAACAATTTGTGGATAGAAAAGGTTTAGGAGTAATCTAGAGGCAAGACCCAAATGTAGATGTTTCTTTCTGGACGTTTGCCAGTGAAAGAAAATATCTAAAGGAAGTGGGAAGAATCCTAATGGAAGAGGACGCTACATTTGAAGAGTTGAGAAGGACCTGATCTGAGGACGCCTAGAGGGAGGAGAGGTAGCTTCTGCAGATCAGAAGAAGCCCAAGGGTTTTCTATGGACAGCACAATTAAGGAGTCAGTCTTGGAAAAGTGAGAAACATCTGAGATGAGAAGGAAAGACAAAGAAGTGAAAATGCAAAGAAATTTCAAGGAACGGGATCTAAAGTGAGTATTTTCTTCCTGACCTCAAGTAGCTTGGTAGCTTCTAGCCTGTTAATGCTGTACGCCCAGGATTTCCCATGAGTCATCCTCCACCAGGGAGCGTTCCCCAGTGAAAACTGTCCATCTGCCAGGATCATGTGACATCCTAAGAGGCAGCTCTTATTCACAAATGAAAGGCAAAACAAATCCATTCAATACAGCACCACTGAGGAAGTCCTGGCTTACATCTCAGTACCGCAGAATTCCTACTCATGAGAGGGCCTATAAATTACAAGATTAAAAGGGTCCAGCAGGAATCTGGGAGATGCACAGCGGGGCAATATCACATAAGGGTCCCCAGAGTGTTACAACTTTAAGTCATATTTCAAACCATTCACCTACTTCTCACTCTTTGGGTTTTGGAAAAATTTTAAAAAGAATATTTTACCCAAACCAAAGAGTTTCATCTGTGAAGTGTTACGCAGGTCTCTGTCCTCCCCGTGTGGAGTGAATTAGGGAAGAAAGGAGAACACTTCAGGGTTCACAACTGGTTCTCCAAATTATTTAGAAAGAAAATGATTTTGAGAAAAAGAGGAAGGCTTTTTTTTGTCTTTACCCTTCACACCAAGGAATGTATGTTCTTTAAGGAGCAGAAGAGAATCCATTAATTCCTTTTTCCTAAACAGGTGGGACAAAACCAGGCATCCAGACAGCAGGATTCCCTGGGCTCTGGACATAAAATTGGACATTGAAAAACATTTCACTGTTGGATATAAGTCTAATGGAGTGTCGGCCTCTTTTCACTAGGACACACAAAGCCCCTACCAATGGCGTAAGTTGGACCATCATCCTGAACTTGCTATTCCCTCAAAGGCATAACAAAGGTAGAGTAGTGGGAAAGCCTGCCCCAGGTATAGAGAATAAGGAGAGTGCAATCTAGGAAGTCAGCAACAATAATAAAGCCCATCACAGGTCAGTCTGCTTTTACTATCACCGTATGCTGGTAATTCTTCACGATGTCAAAATATACCTCCCATCCAGGCGTGGTAGCTCACACCTGCACTCCTAGCACTCTGGGAAGCAGGTAGATTGCCTGAGCTCCTGACTTCGAAATCAGCCTGAGCAAGAGGAAGACCCTGTCTCTAAAAAACAGCCGAGCATTGTTGTGGGTGCCTGTCGTCCCAGCTACTTGGGAGGCTGAGGCAAGAGAATCACTTGAGCCCAAGAGTTTGAGGTTGCTATAAGCTATGATGTCATGGCACTCTACTCAGGGTGACAAAGTGAGACTCTTCTCCAAAAAAAAACAAAAAATTACCTCCCCACTGGGCACTCTGCCTTGGGGACTCAAGGGGTTTTTGTTTGTTTGTTTATTTATTTGTTTGAGACAGAGTCTCATTCTGTTGCCCTAGGTAGAGATGTTATGGCATCACAGCTCACAGCAACCTCAACCTCTTGAGCTCAAGTGATCCTCCTGCCTCAGCCTCCTGAGTAACTGGGACTACAGGTATCCACCACAATGCCCAGCTAATTTTTCTATGTTTTAGAAGAGATGGGGGTATCATTCTTGCTCAGGCTGGTCTCAAACTCCTAAGCTCAAGCAATACATCCCCCTCAGCCTGCCAGAGTGCTAGGATTACAGGTGTGAGCCACCATGCCCAGCTGAAACTCTGTTGTCCCCTCCTGAATTAACTTCCCTTTCTGTTTTGAGATGCATTTACTATCCAGTTTTGTGTTCACCACAATTGCACTAGTCTTACCTCCAAGGCTCAGTACAGAGGCTACAGCCTTGAGACAGGAGATGGAAGGATTTAGAGGAGGGAAAGCAGGCAGCAAATAGCAAATGCAGTTCCCAAGGAACCTTGGTCTCGCAATGAATCCAAACAGCCACAGAAATAGCCCTTGACTCTCCCTTTCCAAGATAACATTTTTCACATAGTACCTGAAGGTTCTACCAATATTTGACTCATATCAACAGGCTTGGTAATTAGGCAGTAGCTTATTACTTCAGATTGTCCTCCCAGAAGTGCCTACAGCGCTGCTCTGCCCCACCCCTTTTGACTTAGTACATCTCCCTACCACCACATCTACCATGATTCTCCCTGCAGGGCCAAACACCCAAGGGCCGAGATGCCAAGTAAAATAAAAGTATTTCCTTAATTAATTTTTAAAAAGTTGGAAAAATTTGTCTTCCAGAATTAATATATGTCAAAACACAAATTTATAATCACATTAAAAATGAAGCTTGCACTATTAAGTGTTTAAAAAATGCTTCCTTGAATATTATCCTACAGCCCCAACGTGTCCAGAAAAACTGCTGATAGAAATGGAATGCCTTCCCTTGCAGATGGCTCTTTATGAGTTGAAAAGTTCAGATGAATGTTTAAGAATGAAAGACAGATCCTGAATATTAAACCATCGAAGTCTGTTGCATCATCCTTTGTGACAGGCCCTGGACGCCACAAACAAATCAGTCAACTTTCAGGAGAGCCCCAACTACCTGTGATAGCACAAGAGCATGAACCTCGACCTCAGTTTCAATATCCATATGCTGGAGTTGATGAGAAGAGGAAGCATCACTGCTCACACCAAAACTAGGGTCCCTTGACCCACAGAGAAACTCAAGCTAGAGGCTAGTTGATGCTATCCAAGTGTTTCTATGCCTCAGGGACTACAAACACCTAACACAGAAGATTAAGGCACTGGAAGAAGGAGAGACAGGAGGTGAATGGAACATGTACTTCCTGAGGAAAATTCCTAAGATTCCCTCTGGAGGACTCAGGAGATCCCCGTCCTGACCCTCCTTCTATGACTGAGTTCGTCCCTGACAGCCTGACTCAACCCAAATCCTCACGGAGGCTAGACAGAGCTCAGGAGTAACCTAGCTCCAAATAAGCTGTCTACCAATACCCCAAATGCAAATAAAAACAAATGTAAGCTTTCTATTTTGAAACTGAAATGATTGCTCACTGGAGGGTACTGTATTTATCCATTTTAGAAACTTTAAAAGTACTGATAATCTTTAAAAGATTGGGCTCGGTGCCTGTGGCTCAGCAGGCTAAGGCGCCAGCCTTGTACACCTGAGCTGGCTGGTTCAAATCCAGCCCAGGCCCGCCAAACAACAATGACAGCTGCAACCAAAAAATGGCCAGGTGTTGTGGTGGGCGCCTGTAGTCCCAGCTACTTGGGAGGCGGAGGCAGGAGACTCGCTTGAGCCCAGGAATTGGAGATTGCTGTGAGCTGTGATGCCATGGCACTCTATCGAAGGTGACAGCTTGAGGCTCTGTCTCAAAAAAAAAAAACTCGCTAACTACCTAAAAGGCATTAAAATGATGTAGAAGGCTACATCATACAATCAAAAAATGATATTCACAAAGAATTTTTAATGACTTGGCAAAATAATATCAATAGAATATTAAAGATGTTTACGTAGGCCACAGACTATAAAGTCTGATCTCAAATTATTTTAAAAATATAAGAAAAAAACTAGAAGAAAATATAACAGGAGATTTATATTATGGAAAGTTTTGTGTATAACTAAACATGTATTTTTTTAAATTAAAAATAAACAACAAAATGGGAGAATATATGTAAAATACATAGGATGTAGTTAGTGTCATGTAAGTTTTTTTATACAACATAAAACACAAATGTAACACGGTTATTTCTAAAGTAGAAATAATGGCAGCTTACAGGTAAATGCTTTATACAGTTCTTTTTTAAGAGTCGCACATACATTACCGATTACTTTAAGATAACATACCAGATATTATCCTAGATGAAGTACAATAATTGTTGTTACTAAACGAAGAAGAAAATGAATTTCAAACAAGTAAATATTGAGATGTAATAAAATAGAACTTTGTGTTTAAGTAAGTTAAAAATTTAAAAAGCTCCTCAAGATACAATGAGTAAATCATAAAGTAAAACAGTACTCTCCACACTTCTTCTGGAGCTTATGAAACAAACAAACAACAAAAAAATACAATGAGAACAAAAAGCGAATCATGTATATCTTATACAACATATTCCAAGCCAGTTTTAAATGACTGTTCTAAATAATGAAATAGCAATGAATGTATCTTCCACCTCAAGTCAAAGCTTTAAGCAAGTTCTTAGTATTTCAGCTTAGTCCCATTTAAGCCCTCTTACCTCCACTGAGACATAAGCCTATGACGATCTCTATAATAAGAACTAGAAAAATGAAGGTGATGACCATCCACAGCTTACACCTTCCAAACACGTTCTTATTACAGGAGCTCCAGGGGCTTTCCTTGTTAGCCTAGAAGGCAGAGGAAGATTGTGAGGCAGTCATCTGGGTTCAACAGACATTTCTAGAT
>CAUYRH010149419.1:0-10666 GCA_963574655.1 Perodicticus potto
GTTATCCACAGAAATCACTTCTCTCTCTTGGCTGGGTTCCCAGGATTCAGCTCAATTGTGCAGTTTCGAGAGGTTATCCTCCCTTTTGGATAGGAGCCTTTTTCGGAAGCTGCTTCCAGTCAGCCATCTTGCTCCTCCCCCAGTCTGGATTACCATTGTTAAGCTTAACCTCATTGGTGCAACAGTGGGTGCTGCCCTGAGTTACTGTCATTAGGCTTAACCTCAGTGACTTCATCGTGATGGCACATTGGGTGTTGCCCTGGGTTACCATCATTAATCTCAACCTCAGTGACATCCTCTTGACACTACAGTGGGTGTTGCCCTGGGTTGCCATCTTTAAGCTTAACCTCAGGGATGTCCTTCTGATGTCACAGTGGGTGCTTCCTTGTGTTATCATAATTAAATTTAATCTCACTGGCGTCACAGTGAGTGCTGCCCTGAGTTACAATCCTTAAGCTTAACCTCACTGACATTCTCCTATTGACATAGTGGGTGTGGGTCTGGGTTACTGTAGTTAAGCTTAACTTCAGTGACGTCCTCCTGATGTCACATCATAATGTGTGCTGCCCTGGTATTCCATCATGAAGCTTAACCTCTGTGATGTCCTTGTGACATCACAGTGGGTATTTCCCTGGCCTGCCATCGTTAAGCTCAACCCCAGATACTTCCTCCTGATGCCAAGTGGATGCTGACCTGGATTACCATGCTTAAGGATAACCTCAGTGACATCATCCTGATGCCACAGAGGGTGTTGCCTTGGGTTATCCTCGTTAAGCTTAACCTCAGTGACGTCATTCAGATGCCACAGTTGGTGCGGCCTTGGGCTACTGGCATTAAGCTTTACCTCAGTGACATCCTCCTGATGCCACAGTGAGTGCTTTCCTGGGTTACCGTCGTTAAGCTTTACCTCAGTGATGTCCTTCTGATACCACAGGGGTGTGACCCTGGGTTACTGTATTTAAGCTTTAGCTCAGTGATGTCCTCCTAATGCCACAGTGGGTACTACCCTGGGTAAATGTTTGTAACCTTAACGTCAGTGATGTCCTCCTGACGCAACAGTGGGTGTTGCCCTGGATTACTCTCTTTAAGCTTAACCTCAGTGACTTCATCCTGACGCCACAGTGGGTATTGCCCTGGTTTAATGTCTTTAAGCTTAAACTCAGTGACATTCTTTTGGCACCATAGTAGGAACTCTTCTGGGTTACAGTCTTTAAGCTTAATCTCAGTGACATCATCCTGACACCAGAGAGGGTCGTGCCCTGGGTTACCATCTTGAGTCTTAACCTCAGTGAAATCCTTCTGATGCCACAGTGGGTGCCCCCTAGGTTGCCATCATTAAGCTTAACCTCCATGATATCCTCCTGATGCCACAGTGGGTGATGCCTTGGGTTACCATCTTTAAGCTTAAAGTAAAGTCATCCTCCTGAAGCAACAGTGGGTACTACCCTCAGGAACCGTCTTTAGGGTTAACCTCAGTGATGTTCACCTGACGCCACATGGGCTGGGTCCCTGGATTACAGTCTGTAAGTTTAAGCTAAGTGCTTTCCTCCTGATGCCACAGTGGGTGAGGCCCTGGGTTACTGTCATTAAGCTTTACCTCTGTGTTGTCCTCCGGACTCAACAGTGAGTGAGGTACTGGGTTACTGTCCTTAAACTTCACCGCAGTCACATCCTCCTCATGCTATAATGGGTGCTTCTCTGGATTACTGTTGTTAAGGTCAACCTCAGTGTCGTCCTCTTGATGCCACAGGGGGTGCTGCCCTCCTTTACCATCTTTAAGCTTAACCTTAGTGACTTCCTCCTGATACCATATTTGGTGTTGCTCTCGGTTACCATCTTCCTCCTGACATCACAATGTTTTTTGCCTTGTGTTAGCATCTTTAGGCTTAACATTAGTGACTTCCTCCTGTCAAAACAATGGGTGTTGCTCTGGGTTATGATCTTCCTACTGACATCACAATGGGTGTTGCTCTGGGTTACTGTCTTTAAGCTTAACCTTATTGACGTCTCCCTGACATCACAAAGGGTGTTACCCTTGGTTACCATCTCCCTTCTCACATCACAATAGGTGTTTCCCTGGGTTACCATCTTTAAGCTTAACCTTAGTGTCATCCTACTGACATCACAATGGCTGTTGCCCTGAGTTACCAATTTAATCTAAATCTCAGTGACTTCCTCCTGACATCACAATGGATGTTGCCCTGGGTTACCACCTTTAAGCTTAACCATAGTGACTTCATCCTGATTACACAATGGGTGTTGCCCTGTATTACCATCTTTTAAGCTCATACCTTAGCGACTTCCTATTGACACAACAATGGGTGCTGCCACAGGTTGCCATCCTCCTCCTGTCATCACAATGAGTGTTGTCCTGGTTCACCATCTTTAAGCTTAACCTATTGAATTTTGACTGACAACACAATGGTTGTTACTTTGAGTTACTTTCTCCCTCCTAACATCACAATGAACGCTGCCCTGGGTTACCATCTTCTTCCTTACATCACAATGTGTGTTGGCCTGGGTTACCTTCTTTAAGCTTAGCCTCCCTGACGAAAGCCTGAGGTCACAGTGGATGTTGCCCTGGCTTAACATCTTTAAGCTTATACCTCAGTGACGTCCTCCTGATGCCACAGTGGGTGTTGCCCTGGGTTAACATATTTACACTTAACCTCAGTGACTCCCTTCAAAGTACACAATGTGTTGCCCTGGGTTACCATCTTTAAGCTTAACCTCACTGTGGTCCTCCTGATGTGATAGTAGGTGTTTCACTGGGTTATCGTCGTTAAGCTTAAATGCAGTGAAGTACTCCTGACACCAAAGTCAGTGTTTCTCTGTATTGCCATTTCACATCACAAGAGGTATTGCCCTGTGTTACCATGTTCCTCCTTACATGATAATGGGTGTTGCCATGGGTTACCATCTTTATCCTGACATCGCAATTTGTGAGGCCCTGGGTTACTGTCTTTACGCTTAACCTTAGTGAATTTCTTCTGACATCACAAAGGGTGTTGTCCTGGGTTACCATCTTCCTCCTGACATTGCAATGGGTGTCCCCCTCGCTTTCTGTCATTAGGCTTAACATTAGTGACTTCTTTCTGTCACCACACTGGGTGGTTCCCTGGGATACCATCCTTAATTTTAACCTTAGTAACTTTCTCTTGACATCACAAAGGGTGTTGACCTGGTTACTGATATTAAGCTTAAACTTAGTGACTTCGTCCAGATTTCCTAAAATCACATGGGTGTTGCTGTGCATTACTGTCTTAATCTTAAGCCTAGTTATTTCCTCATGACATCAGAATCTGAAATGATCTAGGTTACCATCTTTAAGCTTAACCTTTGTGACTTCCTCCTTACACTACAGAGGATGTTTCCCTGTGATACCATCTTCCTCCTGACATGACAATACATGTTACCCTGGGTTAACATCTTTATGCCCAACAGTAGTGACTTTCTCCTCACATCATAATGGGTCTTACCCTGGGTTACCATCTTCCCCTTGACACTACAATGAGTGTTATCCTGGGATACCATCTTTAATCTTAACCGTAGTGATGTACTCCTGTCATCCCAACGGGTATTGCCCTGGGTTACCATCTTCCTCATGACATCACAATGGGTGTTTCCCTAGGTAATCATCTTCCTCCTGTCACAAATGGGATTTGCCCATCACAATGGGTTTTGCCCTGAGTTGCCATTTTTAAGCTTAACATTACTGAGTTCTTCCGGACATCACAATGGGTGTTGCCTTGGGTTATCATCTTTAAGCTTAACCTTAGTGACCTCCCCTTGACCTCACAATGATTGTTTCCCTGGGTTAGTATCTTCCTCCTGACATCACATTGGGTGTTTCCCTGGGTTACCATCTTTAAACTTGACCTTAGTGACTTCGTCCTGGCATCTCAGTGGTTGTTGCCCTGGATAACCATAGAAGCCTAACTTTAGTGACTTCCTCCTGACATCACTATGGATGTTGCCTTGGATTACCCTCCGTAATCTTAAACGTAGTGACTTCCTCTTAACACCACAATGGGTGTTGCCCTAGGTTACAATCTTTAAGGTTAACCTTAGTGACTTCCTTCTGACACCACAATGGGTGTTGCCCTGGGTTACAATCTTTACGCTTAACCTTAGGGACTTCCTCCTGACACAATATTGGGTTTTGTTCAGGCTTACAATCTTCCTCTTGAAATCACTATTGGTTTGCCTTGGGTTACCATCTTCCTCCTGACAACACAATTTTTCTTGCACTGTGTTATCGTCTTTACACTTTAACTTACTGAATTACCCCTGACATCACAATGTGTGTGGTCCTGTGTTACCGTCTTTAAGATTAACCTTAGTGATTTACTCTTCAGTTCACAATGGGTGTTGCCTTTAGTTACCATCTTTAAGCTTAAGGTTAGTGCCTTCCTCCTGATGTCAAAACGGGTGTTGCCCTGCGTTACCATCTTTAACCTTAAACGTAGTGAAGTCCTCCTGACATCCCAGTGGGTGTTTCCCTGTGTTACCAACTTTAAGCTTAAACTTAGTGACATCCTCCTGACATCGCAATGGGTGTAGCTCTGGGTTACCATGTTTAAACTTAACATGAGTGATTTACTCCTGACTTCACAATTGTTGTTGCCCTGCATTACCATCTATAAGCTATACCTTAGTGACTTCCTACTGACATCACAATAGGTGTTGTCCTTGGTTACAAATTTAAGCTTAACTTACGTGACTTCTTCCTTACATCACAATGGGTACTGTCCAGGGTTACCATCTTTAAGCTTAACCTTAATGACTTCCTCCTGACCTCAGGATGGATGGTGCCTGGCATTACTGTGTTCCTTCTGACATCACCATGTGTGCTGCTCCAGGTTACCACGTTGGCATTGCCAAGGGTTACCATCTTCTTCCTTACATCACAATGGGTGTTGTGCTGGATTACAGTCTACAAACTGAACAGTAGTGACGTCCTCCTGATATCACAATTGTTGTTGCCCTGGCTTACCATCTTCCTCCTAACATCACAATGGTTGTTGCCCTGGGTTACCATCATTCCCCTAACATCACAATGAGTGTTGCCCTAGGTTACAATCTTTAAGCTTAAACTTTGTGACTTCCTTCTGACTTCACAATGGTTATTGCCCTTGGTTACCATCTTTAAGCTTCACTTAGTGACTTCCTCCTGAGATCACAATAGGTGTTACCATAGGTTAGCATCATTAAGCTTAACCTTAGTGACTTCCTCTTGTCACCATAATGGGTGCTGGCCTGTGTTGCCATCTTCCTCCTGATATCACAATGTGTGTTACAGTGTGTTATAGTATTTGAAGTTAACCATAGTGACTTTCCCCAGGCATCACAAGGGGTGATGCCCTGGGTTACTATCTTCCCCTGACACCCCAATGGATGTTACACTGGGTTACCATCAGTAAGCTTAACCTTTGTGACGTCTTTCTGACATCAGAATGGGTGTTGCTCTGGGTTACAATCTTCCTCATGACATTACAATAGGTATTGCCCTGGGTAAGCATCTTCTTCCTGACATCACAAAGAGTGTTGCACAGGGTTACCATCTTTAAACTTACCATTAGTGACTTCTTCCTGACATCACAATTGGTGTTGCCCTGGGTTGCCATCTTTAAGCTTAATCTCAGTGAATTCCTTCAGAAATGACAATGGGTGTTAATGTGTGTTACCGTCTGTAAGGTTAATGTTAGTGACTTCCTCCTGACATGACAATGGGTTTTGTCCTGGGTTACCATCTTTAAGGTTAAATGTAGTGTCGTCCTCCTGACTTTCCAGTGGGTGTTTCCCTGTGTTACCATCTTTAAGCTTAAACTTAGCGACTTCCTCCTGACAACATAATGGGTGCTGCTGTGGGTTAACATCTTTAAGCTTAACCTTAGTGACTTACTCCTGACATCACAATGCTTGTTGTCCTGCATTACAATCCATAAGCTTAACCTTAGTGACTTCCTCCTGACATCATAATTGGTGTTGAACTTGGATACAATCTCTAAGGTTAACTTAAGTAACTTCCTCCTGACATCACAATGGGTGTTGTCCTGGATTACAATCTTCAAGCTTAACAGTAAGTGACATCCTCCTGAAATCACAATTGGTGGTTCCCCGCCTTACCATCTTCCTCCTAACATAACAATGGGTGTTGTCCTGGGTCAATATCTCTCTCCTGACATCACAATGAGTGTTGCCCTAGGTTAAAATCTTTAAGCTTAAACTTTGTGACTTCCTTCTGACATCACAATGATTATTGCCCGGGGTTAGCATCTTTAAGCTTAATTTAGTGACTTCCTCTTGAGATCAGAATGGGGTTTACCCTACGTTACCATCGTTAAACTTAACCTTAGTCACTTCCTCATGATGTAACAAAGGGTGTTGCCCTTGATTACTGTCGTTAAGCATAACCTTAGTGACTTTTTCCTGCCATCACAAAGGGTGTTTCCCTGGGTTAACATCTTCCTCTGACACACCAGTGGGTATTACCCTGGGTTTCCATCTTTACACTTATCCTTAGTGACGTCCTCCTCACACCTCAATGGGTGTTGCCCTGTGTAACCATCATACTCCTGACATCACAATGGATGTTGCCTTGAGTTACCATCTTTAAGTTTAAACTTAGTGACTTCTTTCTGACATCACAATGGGTGTTGCCCAGGGTTACCATCTGTAAGTTTAAACTTAGTGACTTCCAATTGACATCACAATGATTGTTGCCCTGGGTTAGAATCTTCCTCCTGATATAACAATTGGTGTTACCCTTGGTTACCATCTTTAGGCTTAACCTTAGTGAATTCCTCCTGACATCCCAGTTGGTGTTGAACTGGGTTACTGTGTACAAGCTTAACCTTAGTGACTTACTCCTGACATCAGCATGGAAGTAGCCCTTGTTATTATCTTTAAGCTTAAATTAGTGACTTCCTCCTGAGATCACAATGGGTGTTACCCTGGGTTACCATCTTTAAGATTAACCTTAGTGATTTCCTCCTGAAATCCTTCTTTACTGTCTTTAATCTTAAACTTAGTGACTTCCTCCAGACATCCTGATATCACATGGGTGTCACTGTGCTTTACTGTCTTTAAACATAAGCTTAGTTGCTTCCTCCTGACATCAAGATGTCTCTTTCCCTGGGTTACCATCTATAAGCTTAATCTTAGTGATTTCCTTCTGACACCACAATGGAGGTTGTCCTGGTTTGCCATCTTTAAGCTTCACCTTTGAGACATCCTCCTGACATCACAATGGGTGTTGGCCTGGGTTACCCGCTTTAAGCGTAACTTTAGTGAGTTCCTCCTGAAATCACAATGTGTGATGCCCTGGGTTACCCTCTTTATGCTTCACCTTAGAGACTTCTTCCTGACATCAAAATGGGTGTTGCCCTAGGTTGACGGCTTCAAGCTTAACCTCAGTGACATCATCTGGACGCCACAGTGGGTGCTGACCTGAGTTTCCTGTGCTAAGCGTAACCTCAGTGATGTTATCCTGACACCACCGTGATTGCTGCCCTGGGTTATCATCTTTAAGCTTAAACTTAGTGACTTCTTCATGACACCATAATTGGTGTAGCTCTGGGTTACCATCTTTCTCCTGACATCACAATGGGTATTATCCTATGTTACCATCGATGAGCTTAATCTTGCTGACTTGCTCCTGACATCACAATGGGTGTTTCCCTGGGTTACCGTCTTTAAGCTTAACCTTAGTAACTTCCTCCAAGCATCACAATTGTTGTTGCTCTGGGTTATCATCTTTAAGCTTATATATTACTGACTTCCTCCTGACACAAAAATGGATGTTGCCCTAGGTTACATTCTTCCCCCTGACATCACAATGGTTGTTGCCCTTGGTTGCCATCTTTAAGGTAACCATAGTGACTTTCTCCTGACATCACAATGGGTGTTGATTTGTGTTACCTCTATAAGCTTAACTTTAGTGACTACCTCCTGAGAGCACAATGGGTGTTGCACTGGGTTGCAATCTTCCTTCAGACATTAAAATGGGTGATACCTTAGGTTACCATCATTAAGCTTAACCTTAGTGACTTCCTCCTGAAACCACAATGGGTGTTGTCCTGTGTTACCATCTTCCTCCTAACATTACAATGGTTGTTGCCCTGGGTTATATTTTTTACGCTTTACCTTTGTGATGTCCTCCTGACATCACAATGGTTGTTGCCCTGGGTTACCATGTTCCTCCTTACAGCACAGTGAACATTGTCCTGGGTTGCCCTCTTCCACCTGACATCAGAATGTGTGTTGCCATGGGTTAACGTCTTTAAGCTTAACTTTAATGTCTTTCTCCTGAGATAACAATGGGTGATCTCCCACCTGACATCACAATTCGTGTTGACCTTGATTACCATCTTTAAGCTTAGCCTTAGTGACTTCCTCCTGACACCACAATGGGTATTGCCCTGTGTTACCATCTTCCTCCTGACATAACAATGGGTTTTGCCCTGGGTTACCATGTTTAAGCTTAACCTTAGTGACTTACACTTGACATCACTTTGGATGTTGCCCTTGGTTACCATCTTCATCCTGACATAAGAATGATTGTTGCCCTGGGTTACTTTCTTTAAGCTTAAACTTAGTGACTTCCTCCTAACACCACAATTGGTGTTCCTCTGGGTTACCGTCCTTAACGTTAACCTAAGTGATGTCCTCCTGACTTCACAATATTTGTTTACCTGTGATACCAAGGCCACACCACCAGTGGTGTCAGGAGGACGTCACTGAGGTTAAGCTTAAAAACAGTAAGCAAGTGCACCACCCATTATGGCATCTGGTGGACAGCAATGAGGTTGAACTTAAAGACGGTAAACCAGGGCAGCAAACCCTGTGGCGTCAGGAGGACGTCACTGAAGTTAAGGTTGACACACTGAGGTTAATCTTAAGGATGGGAACCCAAGGCAATGCCCACAGTGGCGTCCTGAGGACATCAGTGAGGTTAACTTTAAAGATGTTAACCCAAGGCAGTACCCACTGTCCCATAAGGAGGACATCACTGATGTTTAGCTTAACGATGGTAACACAGGGCAGAAACCACTGTGGCATCAGGAGGACGTCCATGAGGTAAAGGTTAGAGAAGATAACCCAGGGAAGCCCAAATAGTGATGTCTGGAGGATGATGGTAACTCAGGGCAACACACATTGTGATGACACGAGAAAGATGGTAAACCAGGGCAACACAATTGTGATGTCATGAGGAAGTTGCTAACATTAAGCTTAAAGATACTAATGCAGGCTGCACCCCATGTGGCATCTGGAGGACGTCACTGAGGTTAGGGTTAAAGATGATAACTCAGGGTAGCACCCACTGTGGCGTCAGGAGGATGTCACTTAGGTTAAGCTTTAAAATGGTAACCCAGTGTAGCACATACTTTGGCATCAGCAGGATGACACTATGGTTAAGCTAAACAATGGAAACCCAGGGCAACAATCACTGTGGCATCAGGATGTCATCACTCTTATTAATCTTACAGATGGTAACCCAAGGAAGCACCCAGTATGGCATCAGGAGAATGTCACTAAGACTAAACATAAAGAGGGTAAACCAGGGCAACACCCACTGTGTTGTCATGATGACATCACTGAGGTTAAGCTTAAAATGTTAACTCAGGGCCACACTCATTGTGTTGACAGGAGGAAAAATGTAACCCAGGAAAACACCCATTGTTTTTTCAGGAGGGAGTCACAAAGGTATAAATCTTAAATATGGTAACCCAGGGCAATACCCATTGTGATGTCAGGAGGAAGTCACTAAGATGAAGCTTAAAGATGGTTACCTAGGGCTTCACAGCCGGTGGCATCAAGAGGACATCACTGAGGTTAAGGTAAAAGATGGTAACTCAGGGTAGCACCCACTGAGGCATCAGGAGGACATCACTGAGGTTTAGCTTTAAGTCGGTAACCAAGGGTAGCACATACTTTGGTGTCATCAGGACATCACTGAGGTTAAGTGTAAATATGGTAACCATGGGGAGCACCCAATTGCAGTGTCAGGATGATGTCACTCAGGTTAAGCTCAAAGACAGTAACCCAGGGCAGCACCCACTATGTCAATAGGAGAATGTCACTAAGGTTAAATGTAAAGATGGGAAACCAAGGCAGCACCCACTGTGACATCAGAAAGACGTCACTGAGGTTAAGCTTAACAATCAGAACCCAGGGCCGCACACACTGTGGTATCACAATGATGTAACTGAGGTTAACTTTGATGTCACTTATGTTAACTTAACGATGATAATCCATGGCACTTATGTTTAGCTTAATGATGGTAATCCAGAACAACACCTACAGTCACATCACGATTACATCACTGATTTTAAGCTTAAAGACAGTAACATAGGGCAACACCAACTGTGGTGTCATGATAACATTGCTGAGGTAAGGCTTAAAGATGGTACCCAAGCACAGCACTCACTGTGGCATCAGGAGTAC
Source organism: Perodicticus potto (assembly GCA_963574655.1). NCBI lineage: Eukaryota > Metazoa > Chordata > Mammalia > Primates > Lorisidae > Perodicticus > Perodicticus potto. Next base: position 10,450 of record CAUYRH010149419.1, read on the forward strand.
GTCACTGAAGTTAAGCTTAAAGATGGTAACTCAGGGAGTCACCGGTGTTGGTGCTGCGGCAGCCAGCTGAAGAGCAAGTGGGCTGGATGACAGGCAAGGAGGGGGACCTACAACGCCCACCAGAGGCTCCAATAGCCAAAAAGGCTGGACAACTGCTGCGGAGACACCTGTGCCTTGGTGTCTCCTTCACTTTACACTTGGGACTAAATGTGGAACC
>CAUYRH010149421.1:0-32182 GCA_963574655.1 Perodicticus potto
TTTTTTTTAATAATTTTATTAAATCATAATTGTGTACATTGGTGCAATCTTAGGGCAGAATGTGCTTCATATACAATCAGAAACATTTTGATCGTACTGTGAGAGATAGCCCTCATAGCATTTTCTTAATCACTATATAAACACATTGATACTCTACATTTAATAAGTTTCACCAGTACCCTACTAAGATACACCATAGGTGTGATCCCACCCAATTGCCCTCCCTCCACCCATCCTCCCCCCTCCCCTCCCCTCCCTTTCCCTTTTCCCTGTATTCTTGTGCTATAATTGGGTTTTAGCCTTCATATGAAAGCTGTCTCTTCTAATTGGGAAGAAAGATATTGCCCAGAAACCTCCTCCCCGCTCCCCAACACCGTCCTTTATCTCCCATTGGCTGATAGAGATTGCTCAATACATAAGGAAGGAATAACAAAATTAGGATATAACGATCTTAAAAATGAAGTAACGGATCTAGCTAATGATGTTCAATGTCTTTCATCATCACTGCAAGAGAAGCAATCAGATATTGCCTGCATCCTACAGATGAAAGTCTTGCTGGAGAGATTAAAATTGAAAGGCTTCTAGATTCAGTTACCAAATTGCAGAGAATACCGAGAACAGTGGAACATGAAAAACAACAACAGGGATGAAATCAGCAAACGCTGAACTCTGGAAAATTCTACCAAGAAAATAACCAAGTTTCTTCAACAAATAAATTAGGAAAATTTAAATTAAAGAGATGAGAGAAGAAATCTATAGATTAAAACGTGCCTATGACATGTGACAAAAATAGCAATGTATGAACCTTATTTGAGTCCTGATTAAAACAACCAAAACTTAATATTAAAAAATAAACTTATTGCCAAATTCTAAACTCTATTTTTAGGGATCTTTTCTGTCAGTAAGAAAAAAATGGAGTGAGCATCAGTTTTTGTGTAGGATCTAATGGTCCAGCTTAATGAAATGGCTTGGGAAGTGTCTATGTTGTCACAAAAAAAGAAAGATTCTTTCCAAATGGATATTAGTGTAGCAGACATATTTTAAGGTTAAATGATATTTTCATAGACACCGTGGAATTGCTTCCTGTCTTCCATTTTCCACTGGGATTACTTTCAGAAGAACCAACTGTTATAGAAGTATTTTGGGTCTAGAGCTATTCAAGGCAGTGTTTAGAATCTTTTTAGAGAGCTTCTTCTCAAGAGGCAGACAGTACTAACCCATGGGTCTTACAGTCACAAAATGTGACAAAGCAACTTTGATTCTGGAATTTTCTCACATTCCTCCACTTTGGCTGAGCTGAGCTGTTCACTAATTTATAAACATAAGTGAGAGAACTTTTTACATACTATAAGGTGATTTATAAACATTTTCATTCAGTCTGGGCTCTTGAAATCCTCTGTAAAGCAGGTTATTGAGAAAGCTAGAACTTTAGAACTAGTTTCTAGGTGTTAGGCAATTTGTTAATATTTATTCCCTCAATTTGTAAACAGCCCTGGCTAGTAGGTTTCCCTCCTGTACTTTACACGTTGGGGAAATTCTATTTAAGAGATAATGGAAATAGACCAAGCGTTATGAAAATTAAGTGCTCAACCTCAAAGTGTATCATATGAAGTACAAAGGCTGAGGTAGGTACATACTATACATCATTTGAATATAAATCCAGTGGCAGTAGCTACATATTTTTGAAAGAAAAAGATGAAATCAAAGAGGTTGAAAAGAGTGTTTGCTGGTCTCATGGGAATGTTGGCCATGGATCCAACCAAGTCTTCATCTGTCTGTTTTGTGGACCTTTCCCTCACAAATCTTCAGGAAGTGCTCACCGTCCCACATGCGCTCGGCCCTCTGCTGGGCACTAGGGGAACTGCACACATAGCATGAAGCATAGAGTCTGAGGCATCAAAACAAACATAGACTCAAGCCACTTAGCCCCGGGTAGTGTGAGGAAGAGGCAGATAGGCTCACTACTGCACACACATCAAGGCAAAAATCCTAGAATTTTAGCAATAAAGTTAGTTTCTAGTGAGAGAAAGGAACAAAATCAAGTGCATGATCTTTTGGATATTCAGAAGTAAATTCTATTTTAGTTTGCACTATCAGCTGTACACCATGAGAAAGTTGTCTAACTTTGTTAAGCCATTATGTTTTCATTGCAAAATGTGCACAGTTATATGTACCAAGCATGGCTACACACACATTCTGCCCGTCGGTCTCTACCTTTTGTGCTCCCAACATCTACCTTCATAGTCTTATTTCTCTTAGATGGGAAACTCCACCATAAATATTGGACCCTTGTTCCTAATATCAGCTCATATACATAGTAACCGCTCAAAAATATTTATATAAGAAAGAACTGCTGTCTACTTTTTCACAAGTCACTGAAACTCATTTATCTTTAGGAGTTTTTTTCTAAACCAAAAAGAAGAGAGAAGTAACAGCAATATGATGTATATAAAAGTAAGTTAAATACAAATAGTATCTATGGTAGGTGATAATAATTACTAAGCTATTTTTGCGTCTATTGTCTTGAAAGTGCTGTAAGGAAGCTGCCACACAGAACGTCTTTTCTCAAATGTTTCCATCAGATACCCACTACATCCACTAGACTCTGTTCAGTTCAACCTTGACTTGCTTATTTAATATTATATTTCACATTGTTAGCTAGGGTTTATTGTAGATCCTCTTTTACATCGAACAAGTTCTCTTCTGTTTCTACTTTGCTAAGCATTTTTGTCAGGCATTGATCTTGGATTTTATCCAGTGTCGTGTTGTTTTTTCTGAGAGGATAACATGTTTATTCTCTTTTCTTTTTTATAGCTTGCTAAGCCTAATATGGTCAATTAAATAATTAGGTTTTATGTAGCATACATGCCTGGGATAAAATATGCATGGTTATGAGATATTATATTTTTCATATATTAGTAGATTGTATTGGCTAAAATTTTACTTCATGCTGTTTTGTTTTTTTTTAAATTTCAGATTAATATGAGGGTGCAAATGCTTAGGTTATATTGTTTTAATTTCTAAGGCTAAGTTGTAGTTTAGCTCTTCACCCAGGGGGCATGCTGAACACCCTCACCTTGTGCACATTAGGTGAGAACCTGCCAATCATCCTCCCTCATTCCCTCTCCCCTGGCTAGACTATGCTTGTGGTTTTCTTTCAGGTGGGCATGCAGTTGTTTATATATTGGTTTCCTACTTTATATCTTTTGTGTTTACCTGGATGGAGTTGAAACACATTCTTCTCACTTCAAACTTTTGCATCTGTATTGATAAGATATTACCAAGGAGGTAAAAGACCTCTACAAGGATAACAATGAGTTACTGAGGAAGGAAATCACAGAAAATGGAAAAATACATTATGCTCATGGATTAGCAGAATCAACATTGTTAAAATGCCTATACTGCCCAAAGTGGTCTGCAGATTCAATGCAACCCCCGTTAAAATATCAATGTCTTTTTTTTGCAGATACAGGAAAAATGATCTTTTGCTTCATATGGAATGAAAAAAGAGCCTAGATAGACAAAGTAATTTTAAGCAAAAAGGACAAGTCAGGAGGCATCATTTCACTAGACTTCAAGCTATACTACAAGGCTATAATAACCAAAACTTCATGATACTGGCACAAGAACAGAGACATAGACCAATGGATAAGAACAGAGAACACGGATGTAAAACCATTCTTATATTGCCATCTGATCTTTTACTAAGCATACAATCATACAGTGGGGAAAAAAATCCCTATCCAATAAATAAAAGGGACTGGGAAAACTGGATGGCCACATATAGAAGATTGAAGCAGGATCTTGCCTCTCACCACACACAAAACTAATTCATGATGGATAACAGACTTGAACTGAAGTCATGAAACTATAAGAATTCTAGAAGACAATTTTAGAAAAACCCTTATGGGCATCAGCCAAAGCAAAGAATTTATGAAGAAGACCCCAAAGGCAATCACAGCAACAACAAAAATTTAAAAAATGGGTCTGATTAAATTAAAAGGCTTCTGCACAGCCAAGGAAACAATAGAGTGAGTTGACAACCTACAGAATGGAGGGAAATATTTGCATTCTCTACATCTGATAAAGAGATGACAATCAGAAGATATAAAGAGGGCGGCGCCTGTGGCTCAAGGAGTAAGGCGTTGGTTCCACATACCAGAGGTGGTAGGTTCAAACCTGGCCCCAACCAAAAAAAACTACAAAAAAAAAAAAAAAAGAAGATATAAAGAACTCAAGAAAATCAGCAAGAAAAAAGCCTACAGAAAAGTGGGCAAAAGACATGAACAGTAGCTTTTCAAAAGCGAATAGACTAATGACCAACAAACATATGAAAAAGGTGCTTCCTTGTCTCTAATTCTCAGGGGTAACGCAAATCAAAACCTTGAGATTTCACCTAACTCCAGAGATAATAGCATATATATATATATATATATATATATATATATATATATATATATTAAAAAATACCAAACAAAAGATGTGGCATGGGTATAGAGAGAAAGGAACATCTGGTACAATTTTTGTGGGACCACAAACTAGTATAACCTCTATGGAAAGTTGTATAGAGATACCTCAGAGAACTAAAGGTAGACCTACCATTTGATCCAGCAATCCCACCATTTGATATTACCAACTGAATTAAAAAGACCTTTTTACCAAAAAGACATGTGCACTTGAATGTTTATTGGAGCACAGCTGGCAATCACAGAGTTATGGAACCAACCTAAGTACCACCAGTACATGAGGGGATTAATAAAGCATGGCCCTATGCATACCATGGGGTTATACTCAGCTATTTAAAAAGAATGTTCAACTAATAGCTTTTGTAAAAGCTGGATGGAACAAGAGCCCATTCTTCTAAGTGATGTTTCACAAGAATAGATAAACAGACACTTCATGGACCTAGAATTAAATTGGAACTACTTGATCAATATCCACGTGCACATTTGGTAGTGAAAGTTGATGGAAAGGAAGAAGATGGGAAGGGTCAAGAGGGGAGGAGCAAATTCACACCTAACAAGTAGATGCCTGCTATCCAGGTGAGGGACATGCTTATAGCTTAGACTCAAAGTGCACAGGAGCAATTCATGTAACCAAAACATCTGTACCCCTGTAACATTCTGAAATAAAAATAATATATGAATAAAAAGAAACATACTTCATTTACTTTTAATCACCGTAAATATATTAAGACTTACTTTGTGACTGAGAATATGGAGTTTCTGGGTAAATATTTTTCATACACTTAAAAGGCTTTCAGTATCATAACAAATTGATAGCACTTTTCATGTCTTTTATATCATTAGTGAGTTTCTATTACTTAATGTATCAGTTATAGAAAAAGCAATATTAAAATTTCTTACTATAATTATTGGTGTGTTCATTTTTCCTTTTAATTCTAAAACAGTTCATTGTGTATTTTGTGTAGAGAGACAAAAGTTTTAAGTTTTTTACATTTATTGCCTTTATCTTTGGTATTATGCATTTCTGTGTAATCTGGTTTTATGATATTAGCATCACCTTAACAATTTTCTTTTGATTATTATCATTAGTTTTCTCTTTTAAACTAATTTGTGTCTTTATATTTAAAATTTGTTTCTTGGCAGAAGTGTATAATTTGGTCTTTTAAGAATCCTTCCTTTTCATTAGTTGTTTCTACTGCTTAGATTTTCTTTGATTTTTGATAGACTTACATTTATGTTAATTTTCCTAATATTTGTTTTCAATTTTCCCCAACACTTCCTTTGTTCATCAAATGAAATAGTTTGTTCATTTTTTCTTCAAGCATTTTCTGCCCCTCTTCTTCACCAAGTCCAATGGCAAGGGCATAAGGTTTCCTGAAGTTTTTGCCCAGTTTGCTGCTGATATTTGCATTTACTAAAATGCATTTGTCTTGTGAGGCTTCATTTCAGATAGCCTATATGGCTGTTTTCAAGTTTACTAATATTTTCTCCTTCAATCTATTCTTCCACTACTCCTAACCAGCACATATTTCACCTCTGACATTTTAGTTGCCTTCTCTAGATGTTTGATTTAGATCATACGTGTGTCAAAGGAAGGTGCCAAAAAATGGATATGCATTTTAAGAAAGAAAAAAATATATTAAAACTGTAATAATTAATATATACCAATAACAAAAGATGAATACAAGTCACATTTGAGCACCTCTTATAATTGCAGAAGTGAAATGTGACTTGAGTATTACAATTTTAAATTAGCATTTTCTTTGCTTAAAATGTGCATATAATTTTAGGCACCTTCTGTGTATTTGTATATGGGGAAATTATATATATTTATAATTTCTTAGCTCTATATAACTTTTTCAATATATAGAATAGAGATGTAATATAACTAGTCTAAATATTTTAGACTATTTTGATGTCCTTATCTGATAATTCTAGTATTTCTGCCGTGTTTAAGTATATTTTAATTGTGAGCTTTTTTATATGAGTTGAATTCTTCACCTTTTTATTTTCAGCCTAGTAGAATTTTATTCAATGCCAGACTTTGTGGGCTTTATCTTGATGGGTGATTCATACTTTCATATTCCTACAAATATTCCTGATCTTTGTTCTTGGATATAGCTGGTTACCAGAAAGAAGTATCACCTTGTTAGGTTTTCATTGTAATAATTTTTTAGACAATAGAGCTGTGTATATTCAAAGGTCACTATCTCATATTACATTGGTAAGACTCTGATAAGGATGCTACCCAACATCCTTGAATTATGAATTTTTTCTACCTGGTTTATGGGAACAGGCGCTATTTTAAGCCTGGGCATGTGCTGGGCCACTATGGTCACAATTTCATTCTGAGGTGTTTCCCATACCCTTAGGTAGTTTTCGTACATGAATGCTCTGATCAAATTAATAAATTGTGGTACATGTATACCATGGAATACTAAGCAGCCTTAAAGAAAGATGGAGACTTTACCTCTTTTGTGTTTACACAGATGGAGCTGGAACATATTCTTCTTAGTAAAGTATCTCAAGAATGGAAGAAAAGTACCCAAATGCACTCAGCCCTACTATGAAGCTAATTTAAAGGTTTCGTATGAAGGCTATAACCCAACTATAGCACAAGAATATGAGGAAAAGGACAAGGGAGGGGAGGGGCGGGAGGAGGTTGGGGTGGAGGGAGGGTAATTGGTGGTGTCACACCTATGGTGCATCTTAGAAGGGTACAGGCAAAACTTGCTAAATGCAGAATACAAATGTCTTCATACAATAACTAAGAAAGTGCCATGAAGGCTATGTTAAACAGTTTGATGAAAACATTTCAGATTGTATATGAAACCAGCACATTGTACCTCTTGATTGCACTAATGTACATAGCTATGATTTAATTAAAAAATAAGTAAATAAATAAACAGTTGGTATAAGGATCATATTGAACTAACACACCACTTTAATGGTTAAACAATTAGCTTCACTAAAATATGCAACCAGTAAACAGACAACACAGAAAAAAATACAAATCAAAACCTAAGGAAAGAAATCAATAGGAAAACAATAGGACATTGAAGCTACAAGGGAGTAAACCCCTGCCATGCATAATTCCAGATCAATAGAGGAATTCAGAAGATCTAATTTTCATATTTGAGTGATTCCTGTCATCCCTCCTACCCCCTGCAATCTCCCAAGTCTCAAGGGACTTCCTGCTCTGATCAGAAATATTCACATCTTGGCCCAGAGGAAGAAAACAAGGATCCCAGGGCCTGTGACAGGGGCCGCCATATTTGTACAAGGTGTGAAAACGAACAAGAACTTGAGAAGTGGAGGAAAGATTCAAGGAGACTGCTGTTCTCTTCTGCATGCATGTAAAGAGTAGGACTGACTACCTTCCTTTGCTCCACAATGGCACTTCTCTCTGCCTTAAAGCCTTCATGTCTTCCTTCTGCCTGGAAAACTCTGTCCCAGAGCCCCTGAGGCCTCCTGACCACCCTGTCATGTACTGTCATATCACTTCCCTCATTTTCTTCATGAGGCTAGTGCTCTCTGAAATGGGCTCCTCTGTCTGTTTGCTTATTTGTCTATTTCCCCAGGGGTCTGTTCACCAAATATCTCCAGTAACAAGAATAGTGTCTGCTATGTAGTAAGTGCTCAATAAACATATGTTGAAGTGACTAATGGAGAAAGAATGGTCCAAGGAACCTGGGATCTAGCTTATCCCGAGCTAAGTCTCAGTAATCCCAGAGCATTTGAGCAACTTTGTTTCCATCTCCAAGTAAGGCTTGAGCCATCTGCCTCTGAGACCTGATTACTTCAAATGTTTTTAAATAATTCAATTGCATTGAAAGCCATTCTCTAAGTTTTGTCACTAATACAAACCAAACTTCACACCTATGGGTGACAGCCTTTTCTGTTCAAGGTCTTCTCCCATTCCTTTATCCTTTACCCACACAAGTGCTCACTCACACACACACACACACACACACACACACTCCCCACCTCATGAACTCCTGGTCAGACTTTGTCAGGCCTAGAGGTCTTTGTCACTGAACTTAATTTCTGCTCTTTCTTCAAGATTCCACCTTACTCACTTCTTTCTCTTCTTACATCTTCTAAGAAAAGCAGCAGCTCCCTGAAAAATGGATTCCAAAATCAGCATTTCTTACTGAAGTTCTAGCAGAGCTAGCTGGGACTGTAGTCGTCCCTGCTGGTGACCTAGGTACTAAGGCAGGACACAGGCAAAACTTCTCAGCCCAGGCTCGGTGCCCATGGCATAGGGGTTACACACCAGCCACATATACCAAGGCTGGCGGGTACAAACCTGGCCCGAGCCAGCTAAACAACAATGACAACTGCAACAACAACAACAACACAAAAACAGCCAGGCATTTGGCAGGCTCCTCTAGTCCCAGCTACTTGGGAGGCTGAGGCAAGAGAATTACGTAAGCCCACGACTTTGAGTTTTCCGTGAGCTGTGACGCCACAGCACTCTACCAAGGGTGACATAGTGAGACTCTGTCTCAAAAAAAAAAAAAAATTCTCATCCCAGTGGCAGGTGGAAAAAGTGTCCCCTCCTGCTGGTTGGGGGGAGAACTGGCTCAGAAAGAAAACATTACAGCTGCTGACCTTCTCATACTTGAAGGGTGAAGAAGGTGAAGAACAGCCACCTCCCTTTCCTCTCTCCTTTCCTGCCCTTACTCAGGACATGAGCACCCACAGTGTCTTCCTGATAACTTCCTAACCCTCAGGGAGAGGGAGCATACCCTTACATACTGAGTTACCATCAAACAAAATTCCCATCACCACCTGCACACCAGGCTTGGGGTCTGTTATTGCCACAGTTTACCATTTCCACATCTACCAGGAGAGAGAGAAGCCAGCAGAATTGGGGGAAGTTATTTCATGCAACATATGCTGTATTCCTTTTGTTTACCATTTGGATCTAAAATAATTCCTAGAGAAGAAACTCAGAAGCAACAAATGCTGGCTGAAATTTGAAAGACACACAGGTCTATACAATGTGTCTCACTGCCCCTTCCTTTTATCATCATAAAGCTAGATCCTTGGTAATCAGTGTTTTTACATCTCTTGCCCTATTACCTATCCACAGGTAGGAATGTAGTCCCATTCAGGGACTGAGCAAAAACAATGGAGTAAGTGGATTAGGGTTGGACCCTGGGGTGCTACAGCTCAGAATAGAGTCTACCTAAGACCCCATGCACAGCAGCTACTCAATAAATATTTGCTGAATGAACAGGAGATTTCCCTTTAACAGAATAGGCCTTACCCATAAAGTAATTAGGCAAGTGCCTTCCTGTTAAAATATATGTGAAAGTAACTTCCCTCCTCCTATGAATGAGTTGATCCAATTTCCATAAGAGACCTAAGGTGACATTACACAAATCAGATTGTGTACCTCTACTCCTCAAAATCCTCAAACAGCTCTCCATCTAACTCAACTAGAGGTGCCTCCTTGCCACAAGCGCATGCCCAGCTAGGGCCTTAGCAATTGCTGTTCCTTGTGCCTCAAAGACACCCTCGCTGGCCACCCATCAGGCCTGCTCCCTCACTGCATTCAGGCCCTGTTCTCACAGTACCTCATCAGAGAAATCTTTCCTGGCCAAACAATGGGGGTCTCCCCAGCTGGAACAAAAGTGCCACCAATGTGGTAGGTCTGTCTGTTCATGTCTTCTTTTCCCACCAGAAAGTGACTCCAGCAGAGCAGGAGCCCTGCCTATTTGGTTTGCTGCTGCTCCTTGGTGCTCAGACCCTGCCTGAACCGCTGAACCAATGAGATAAACATCTCAGTGTAGGGAAAGATTGTGTGTTCCTTAAAAGGCAGGGCAAAGGCTTGGCGCTGGTACCACAGTGGTTACGGCAAACCTGGCCTGGGCCAAACAACAATGACAACTGCAACAAAAAATAGCCAGGTGTTGTGGCAGGTGCCTATGGTCCCAGCTGCTTGGGATGCTGAGGCAGGAGAATCGCTTAAATCCAAGACTTGGAGGTTGCTGTGAGCTATGACGCCACATCACTCTACCAAGGGCAACACAATAAGACTCTGTCTCAAAAAAAAAGGTGGGGGGGAAGGCAAGAAAAGAAAGGGGAAGGAAAGACACAGGGCCTGTCACTCAGCTTTATCAAAAGTTAGTGACAAAATATGCTTAGTAACATGGGACTGAACATGTGTGCCAGGGTAAAACCCGATATCCAATAATTAGTGAAGTGACACCAAGACTAGGTCAACTGCCTATTTCCTTTCATCAACAAGCTTTTTCTGAATGCCTGGGCAGTAAGTGAGCTCATCTATGCTTTGTGTGCTTCCCAGGAAAAGGACACACCACTCTTACCTTCAACACTGCAGCGTATAATCTTAGAATTACAAAGCAAAGTACTAGAGTGAATCACACAACACTGAGTGGACACAAAGCAATACACACAGGGTCAACAGAGTTGGGGAGACTACCTGAGGGACATTCGCAAAGCTGTCCATTCCGTAGAGATAGAATAAGAAGAGAGAAATACAAAAAGCCCCTTATTTCATGTGAGAGGGATGACAGAGATGACAGTACAGTGATGCTGGGAGGGTGGGCAGAGCTGAACAACAGGTCCATGTGCTACTGAACAGGTGGAAAGGGTTCTGAATCACACACTCTAGTTCTAGGTTCAATATCTCCTCCAAATGTGTGTTTCAATCTGAAAGTGTTAACTAAAAGCATACCTGTAAGAGAAAAACCAATCAGAGGCAGTAGAGTCTTACGTTCCCCCTGATGGCAAGGAACAGCCCACATAACAGCAGCCATCATTTCCTTGAATGCTTCTTGGTGTAGAGAACTGTCAGTTCCCTTAATCCTCTCAGCACCACTAGGAGGTGGACATCATTATCATGTTCCAGATAAAAAACTGCGAGGCTCTGAGCAGTTACCTGACCCAAGGTCACCTAGTTGTAAGAGGTGAGGTCAGAATTTAACTCAAGAAATTTGGTCCAAAGCCCATGTCCTTCACTAATACTCTGTACTACATCTCCAGACAATAGGAGTTAGAACTGTGATGACCACCATTACCTTGTGAACCAAAAATCAGGACACGCATGCTGACAAAGATTTTTAAGCTGCTTCTGATTATAGAAGACAGTCTGGGAAATGGCATTTGGATGCCAAAGTAGTGGGATTTCTGGGGCAGTTCATGGGCATAAAGGAACAGAAGGTCTGAAATTAGGTCTACCCTATAAAACGTGGGCCAGGTTTTGATCAGATAATTACAGAAACAGTAAGTGACAATCCTAAGTAAAGGATAGACCAGGACAGGTCTGACCTCAACGAGGCAGTCAGAAAAGGTTCCCCTAGGAAGCAAATGATGAACTTGAACTCAAAGAAGAAGTAGTGAGGGAAGAGCAGTCCAGGAGAGGGCACAGTCTGTAAAGAGATTCTGAGTGGGAAGGAGCTTCAACAGAAGGCTAACGCGGCAGCACAGCAGTGTACAGGGCGGTGGACAGGCAGGCGGGAAAAGACTGCCAGCTGCTTTATCCTGGGCTGAGCTTTCCTAGGTGGAGGCAGTGAAAAGAACCAAAGGGAAGAGCATGTAGGGAAATGAGGTGAAAGGTCTGGAATCAAAGCTGGCCCAGGAAGAAACCACAGGTCCACAAGGGTACAGAGGAGGGAAGACAGGCCTGGACAGTGCTGAGCAGACAAGCAGGAGGAAGGGCAGAGCTGTTGAGGAGGATGCCTCACTGCAGGCTTAGAAGCTGGACCAGTCACCCAGACTATAAGGCCCCAGGTACATGAGTGCAAGGAGACAAAGGAGGGACAGAGACAGTCCCCTGAAATAAAAGGCTGAGTATTAGATGGGACACACATATGGGTTAGCCAAAACAGGTAGAGAGGAAGACTACAAGTTATGTACCAGGGTCATCAATGAGCCAGGGGACATATGGGCAGCAGGCAAGAGGCCTACGAAGAGGCTGACCTTGGATTACAGCCTGTCCCCACAGCTCTGCTTGGTCCAGGCTTCCTAACGGGCGCAGTGCATCCAAATGCTGCAGGAACGTGCACACACTCAGGCCAGCTCAGCCTTCACAGAGTTCAGCACTCCATCTGTCACCCCTGGGGAAGCACACACTCCAGCAGCCCAGCTTTCTCCTGCAGCCTAAATCCTCATTTGTGCACACATTTAGAAGGATGTGCGACTGTTCTCTCGCCAATCACTGTCCCTGAAACATCATTCCTCCTGAAGTAATCGCTTAGTTTATAAGTTATGTTAATAAGGAAATGGCCTCATAGACAACATTAATAATGAAATACAAGACATGAAATTCATTTGATAAAATATTCATTAAAAGTTTTTGAATGCAGTGTACAAATGCCTTCATACAGTAACTAAGAAAATGTCATGAAGGCTGTGTTAAACAGTTTGATGAAAAGATCTCAGACTGTGTGTGAGACCTGCAAACTGTACCCCTTGACTGCACTAATGTACGCAACTATGATTTAATAATTAAAAGAGAGAGAGAGAGAGAGAGAGAGAGAGAGAGAGAGAGAGAGAGAGAAAGATAAGGACTAGAAACAAAAACCATGTAAAGAATGAACGAAGATAAATACATTCAGAAAAGAAAACAGACGATTACTGCATTGAAATATTAAGCAATATTAGCAATAATAATGCCAAGAAAGCAACATACACATTGTCAAATAAGACATTATAGAGTGCTTTGACTCTGAGGCTTAGCATGAAGTCATCAGTTAACTTCTTATTTTTTTTCCCAAAGTCTCAAAAAATAGACAACTAATACCATACAAATAAAAGTAAAGGAGAGTTTCAAAAAACAGATCATGCCAAATCCTATAGACCATAGAAAAAGAAGAAATATTTCAAAACAATTCTGCTTGATCTAGATACACCTGATATTGAAATTAAAGAAAATATACTGTTATAGAGGGAAATTACAAACATATTTCACTTATAAGTGAGTATGCAATATCCCAAAGAATATATCAACAAGTTGAATTAAAAATTAATGTTCAAGCCATGTACTTTGGTCAAAATTGAATCCAATCCATGTGGTAATTAGTCACTATTTTCTTTCCTTTTTTTTTTCTTTCCCTCACCCCCTCCCTCCTTCTCACTCTGTCTGAAAATCTTTACCTGAAAATCTTATAGGATGTTGTTGGTCAAGAAAATGACTCTTTATATGGATAATTATAATGCTGAAGAAGTAAAGCATTTGTATGTTAGGTAATCATTGTATGAAGGTAGAGGATAGTCAAATGAGGTTAATTTATCTATTGTTTGTCTAATCTGAGAATTTCAAAGCAGATAGCTACTCCAGTCTTAAAATAAAGCAGGGTAAATCTACTAAAAAGGAGTTGACAAGCACATCAGTGTTGTAAGATGCTTACAAGAATCCTGTTGGGACAGTGTTTTCCAGTGTCTTCAATGGATTATGTGTGACATTAAAAATGCAAGATCCTTGGTGTTATTCAATCAGAAACTCTAGAAGTGGAGGATAGGGCACCTGTTTTTTAAAGCAAGTCTTCTGAGTGACCTTTTTTTCTTTTTGAGACAGAATTTTTCTGTCATCCAGGTACCTCACTGCAACCTCAAACTCTTGGCTCAAGTGATCCTCCTGCCCCAGCTTCCCAAGTTGAGGGAATTACAGGCATGGGCTACCATGCCCCGCTGATTTTTCTATTTTTTGTAAAGATGGGGGCCTCATTCTTACTCAAGCTGATCTCGAATTCTTGATCTCAAGTGATCTTGCTTCCCAGGCCTTTCAGAGGATTACAGGTATCAGCCACCATGCTTGGCCTGAATGATTATGTATACTTATATTAGTGAATTGCTATTCAAACCTAGTTGATACATTTCCCACCAATTTAAAGTAAGGTATAATCTTCAAAGCCCTTGAGCCTGTTTTCTGTAGATAGTAATGAAACTCTTCTCCACCAGTGTTGGAAACTGTACTATTATCTCGATTCCCTCAGCCAATCCACATAAGCTAGGAGAGCTCTGGAGAAGGTGCCCCTCTCCTTGTAGCCATAGGGCAGTATTTCTCAGAGTGTAGTCATTCAGCACCCTGGTCTTCAAAACTGTTGGGGTAGCATCTCCGATAAGATCAAAATCTAGTTTTTCAATATAAATAAAAGTAACATTTATGCACATATGTGAAAGTAAAATTATATTTCACTTGAAGTCTGTATTTTTCAATCTTTCAGTTAATTTCATCTTCATAAATTTCGTGTATTTTTTAACATATTAGATCCACTTCCCTGGAATGTGGCTTCAGGACTGCCAAGGCATGTCTGAGAGCAGTCGTGGGATTTGGTTACTGACTTCACAAGAAAGAACTTTCTCAGGGTTTCTCCTCACCGTCACCTGCCACTCCTCATCTCAGGCTCAACCGAAACTCTAGTTCCCTGGTGATATACCGTATTTTCAACTCAGCACTTTATACATTGTGTTTTTTTCTCTTACTCTTCCCGTTTGTGTGAACTGTTCCATCTCACCCTGCACAACACGTTTTAATTGTGAAAGCTTTCCCAGTATCTGCAGGCAAATTTTTTGTATTATTTCACTTTCTTAATATTGTTATAAATCCAGAATCGTGGTTATCAAGCTTTACTGTCATAATGATAATAGTTTAAATTTCTGTCACTCTTTATAAACAAGGAGTTTCTCTGGGACACAGTTTCTCTATTCCTCTTTGTCAGTCCTCCTGTGTGCAGCATTGCGTGGCATGAATGACTCTCATTTTACACGAGCATCTACATTCAACACTAGGGATGTTGTCCACAAGGGCACAGCTCCAACTTTTCTTTCTTCATTCAGGAGAGGGTATCTCAGAGATGTGATGTGTCATTGTGGAACCATTTCTTCACTCTCCTACTATGGTTTAGTTAATTATTTTCTTTGACTAATGGGGAATTCTTTTACCCATCAATAAGCTCTTCAAAGTCTATAAAGAGTACGTAAAGAGAAAGTCACTTCTTATACATTTTCTGTGACTCATGTTTTTATTTCAGGTCTCTGCTTGTCAAAGATTGACACTTGTGCTTAGAACATGCTGTCCTCACAGTTTAAGAAAAATGAGATGAGCAAACCACATTGGCCATCGTTCAAGACGTTATGAAAGACACCAAGAAATCCCTAAACTTCCAGTGAATGATACTTTGCCACTGTTTATCAATGCACAGCTTAAAATAACAAGTTAATTTTGCTGTTTATACCTGTGATCAATCAAACAAATATGTGAGAAAAACTAAAAAGAAAAAAAACCCCTCAAATGAAGCATTGCAGTTTACATCTGGAAAGCATGTCTGGCTATGTGAGGGCCAATGGCACATAACTTTTCTTTTTTCTTATGTGTATATAATGAATAATTTCAGAATCTCCCTAGTAAGTGATCTCCAGAAAGCCTCTCCAAACACAAAGGCTGCAGGACATCGTGGTAAATTCTAGCTAGTATTTAAGACAGTACATGGGATTTTCAGTTGGAGAGCTCTTGTTTATATTTCTTTTTTCTTTCTTTTTTTCTTTTTGCTAGTTAGTTTCATGCCACATGAACTCAAATTGCCCCAGGATCCATTTTCTAGGCTATAAATAGGTCAAGTCGGAATGCTCTCTTTATAAGGATATTGCAGGAATTAAATAACATGATATGCATGAGACTGTTGGGGTCTCTTAGCTTCCTGCCTTTTGTGAGGCAGTTTCAAGTTCATTTCCAAGTTGCTGTCTAAGAAGCCACCTTTTGGAATCATATCTGACAAAGGGTTGGAATCCAGTGGCCTTGTGCATGGTCTGAAGAGTTTCATTGCATGCTGAATTTTCTTGCAGATTTGATTATAATTATTATTATTTAGCATGACTTTACTTCTCAAGTAGAACAAATTATTCAAAATTAAAATGTTGAACTTCCTTTAGCTGACCATTAACTAAGAAGTATGTTCAAGGAAGACTTTGTTCTTATACCTTTATATATATCTGAAATGAAAAAAAAAGATAAAAGAAAGAAAGACTTTGTGCTGAATCAATGTGTATTTTCCAGAACACTGAAATTGGCACTTGGAAGAAATCTTGCTTCTGACTCAAATTAAGGCTTTCTTTCTTTCATAACTGGCTCTCACAGTCACAGGAACGTCAAAAGTGTCCCTTAAAATAGTTTACTGATTTAAAAAGCTAGATTCAAATTTGGCTATGTTCTTTCAATGACTGATAAATGGCTGTACTTTTCAATCACATTTATTATGCTTTTTCTATGGCTTAGTTTAACTTAAACTTTGGGTTATATATATTCAGTTTAATATGCTCTAATACACTTCACTTATGCGGAATAATGGATTAGAGGAAAACTGATATTATGTTCCATTTAAGATCTATACTTCTTAATTTTTCCATTAAATTAGTCTTCATGAATTTCAAATATTAAAAAATCAATGTTTCACAAAAGCTTTATATTTGTATGCTTCCTGGAAATCTTATAAATTCCAGAAAAATACAAGCTTACCTCTTGATAGGTTTAAAGGCTTTTCTTGCCTTTATCAACACTGTCTCTTTAATAGCTGCAATTATGTTTTCTTTAGTCCTGTTAGGATTTCCTCCTTTCCTTTATTTGCAATTTTTATCCATTTTGAATGGTGAAATTAATTATATTTTAAATATAGAAGCAATGCCTTTGTAGGGTTAAAGAGTTAACAACAAGACACCAGGAAAGCAAGGTTAGAAAGATTTAATGGTTATATTTCTGCCAGAAGTATTTTTTTATTCTAAATGGTCTCTGAGAATTAGATGAAATCACACAGGTAGCATCAGGGAAATATCCGGGAACTGGGGAATTTACTTTCTCAGGAAACCTAATATTGGGTGAACGAAGGCTATTTCCTTTTTTAAAATCATTGATATTTTCCTCCATTTATTCTTTACAATTACTTGCTTAGAAAAGACAGGGGCAGAGAAAATCAGACCTTTTTAGGGGAAATCCGATAAGGAGGGACAGCTCAATAATGTGAGACCATAAATGAGTTAGCACCTCTTATAGGCATACCTGACACTGGGGTAATAGGTTCATTTTAGGAAGAAACAAATCCTAAGCCTATCAGGGACTGATATATTTTAAGTTAAAAGATCTTGGGGAGAATTGAGTAGTCCACAGTGCACGTGGGTATTATAAAATTATATATAGGTTATAAAATTATAAATAAGATGAGCAAAACCCTTAGATGTTGCTACTGAAGTATGAATGAAGATACCAAACTCATATTTGGGGCTAAAGTGGACATCAGCCTACCTAGAAGATAATGATACAGGGTTTTCCTACTCAGTACTAGACAGAAACCTCCTATTTTCTAGGCCTGGGGGGGCGCAGAAATTAGTCTCATCACCGAGAGAGATGGGAACCAGACCCCCATCTCAAGGCACAAACAGATCCTTTCTAGGCAGTCTCTTGGCCCAAAAACAGTCACAAAAAGCAGCCTCATTGGTGTCTCATCTGGACTTCCTCTCCTGCAGCAGAGAGGAGCTTGCCTGCAACAAAGTCCACGAGGACCATATTCCTTTGCACTATGGCAGTTTTAAAATAAATTTGTGCTTCAGCCCCTGGCACCAAATGGTTGTGATGTATGCCAGACATACATTCTATTTCCTCAAAAACCCCTGGCCACAGGATAGAAAAAGCAGTATATAAACCCATAGACAGAAGGCCCAAACCGCTGCTGGAGGTTCTGTTCCCCCTTTTCCCTTTCTATTACTTTATCTTTTACTTTTTATTTATTTATTTTTATTAAATCATAGCTGTGCATCTTACAAGGGTACATGTGAAATTTACTAAATGTATTTCTTTATTTTTTTATTTTTTATTTTATTTTATTAAATCATGGTCGTGTACATAAATGCAATCATGGGGTACAATGTGCTGGTTTTATATACAATTTGAAACATTTTCATTGAACTGGTTGACATAGCTTTCATGGCATTTTCTTCATTATTGTGTACAGACATTTATATTCTACATTTAGTAAGTTTCACCTGTACCCTTCTAAGATGCACTATAAGTGTGGACCCACCAAATACTCTCCCTCCACCCATCCTCCCTTTTCCCCTCCCTTGCACCTTTCCCCATGTTCTTGTGCTATAATTGGGTTATAGCTTTCATATGAATAGCTTTCAAATTAGTTTCATAGTAGGTCTGAGTACATTGGATACTTTTTCTTCCATTCTTGGGATACTTTGCTAAGAAGAATTTAATAAATTCTGTCCTTTTGCTTACTTGAATGGTTTGTGGGTTCATTTCTCAAATCCCTGGGACCAGGGCCTAGCAGAGAGAAATTCCAGCTACAAAAGCCTACTTAGTGTGAGGAGGACTGCTTCTCTGGCAGTGACTGATTAGACAGCATTACTTTTAGCCTTTCCGGCTATATATTAAAAGACATACAACATACATAATTATTAGCTATTTATTCTAAGTTCTCTTAAACAAAATTAAATGACACTGAAAAGTTATTAAAATGTTTATTTAGTTGTTTCTAGAATTTTCTCTAAGAATTGTGTTTGTTGAGAATTATGCCTATGCTTTGGTGATTTGATTAAAAATAACCATACAGTGTGATGGCTTTCTGACTTAGACAAGTTAAAAATATTACATTTTCATATTGTGTGTGTCGTAAATTACTTTTAGATAAACACATCCTTGAAGTAGCTGAAATTTTAAGATGCCCTGAAGATGGATACAAATGAAAGCAGTTAAAATTTGTCAAAGTTCTATTACAAAAATAGGTTTTTTACTTAAAAATATTAAGTCTCTTCTAAGTAGATTGGAAATGTTACTGCAGCTAACCCTAACATTAAGGCTTTGGGTGTAATTGTTTCACTCTGGAAGTATATACTGTCATATTTAGGATCTTAAAAAAACATTTTTCAGGAATTAACAATGTGAAGATTCCAGGATATATTTTATTCCATATTCGTACACTACCTATTTCCAAAATGGGTATGAGTTAATTTTTAATGAAAGAAACACATATTAAAAATGATAGTTAAATATATAAGAAAAGGAGTTTCCACCTGTACTTTCAGGGTGGAATAAGTGCTGCTTATTATTAGAGGGAAAAATAGGCCCATGCTTTATGACAACCAAAGCAGAAAAAAGATATATTGTAGGTTAATTTGCAAATGAAAAGAGAAAAATCAATCTTTGAAAGAAATTTATTTCCTCAATCTACATCCTAAACAATATTCTATATCACATGAGATCTTATATAGGACAGATGCAGCATATTAGCTATAACTCCAAAAGAAATTAAGTAGCAAACATACAATTTCAAAAATGATATTATGGAGCCTTAAAGAAAGATGGAGACTTTACCTCTTTCATGTTTATATGGATGAGATGGAACACATTCTTCTTAGCAAAGTATCTCAAGAATGGAAGAAACGTATCCAATGTACTCAGCCCTAGTATGAAACTAATTTATAGCTTTCATATGAAGGCTATAACCCAATTGTAGCACAAGAGTATGGGGAAAATGGCAAGGGAGGGGAAGAGAGGGAAAGGGAGGGGGAAAGATGGGGGGAGGGAGGGTAATTGGTGGGACCACACCTAAGGTGCATCTTAGAAGTGTGCAGGTGAAACTTACTGAATGTAGAACATAAATGTCTGAACACAATAACTAAGAAAATGCCATGAAGGCTATGTTAACCAGTTTGATGAAAATATTTCAGATTGTATATGAAACCAGCACATTGTACCCCATGATTGCATTCATGTACACAGCTATGATTTAATAAAAATAAAATAAAAATGATTTTACAGTCA
Source organism: Perodicticus potto (assembly GCA_963574655.1). Taxonomy (NCBI): domain Eukaryota; kingdom Metazoa; phylum Chordata; class Mammalia; order Primates; family Lorisidae; genus Perodicticus; species Perodicticus potto. Next base: position 20,257 of record CAUYRH010149421.1, read on the forward strand.
AACTCAATCAGAGATTATTTTTCTGCAAAGGTTTAAACTAATAGCTTTCTAATGCAACTTAAATCAAGAATAGGACTCAGAAAATGGAAACAAGCAGATAGGGAGATGTTCCATCAGGCAATGTTTCCATAAATTTCTGGTATTATGATCAGAGCCAGAGAAGAAACGAGGTGCTCTTAACAGTCCAATGCTGTTGTGGGGAGGGGCAGGGACTGAACCCACAGATGGTTTGTTTTTGAATGTTGCTTGTTGGCCTTAACCAGATGTGTGAAAACTGCCTCTTTGGGGTCAATTACTGACCCCACCCTTTGGTATGCATCTTAAGGAATAGACTGGTGCTGTGAGTGGTGGAAAGAGGATGAGAGGAGCCCCTCTCCCATCTTAGGCACCACTGTAGTGGCCTCTTCCTGATCCCCTTATAGTCATTCTCATCTGCTCCAATCTATTTTCCATGTGACGAGCACTTCAGATTCAAATGGAGTGATTTCAAGACCCTGCACAACATCTTCTAGTGGTGTCCCTTAGACTCTATGGTACAAGTAGCCCCTTATGGCTACTCCTCCTCACCCATCTGTCCCCTCGACATTGTGGCTCCAGCTACAACAAGCACTTTGTATTTTAGAGAGATGCATGCTATTTGTTCCTTCCGTACAGGTACTTTTTCTGCTTGGAAACCTCTTATCTCACAGATTTCCTTTGTAGAGCCCTCTTCTTTTATATTCCTTCGAAGATGTACACTCTTCAGGAAGATGTCTTAAAGCTACTCCATTCCTTTCCTACACAGCCTGTAATTCTGTCTACTTATAATGATAATGATGCGGGACAAGGCAGCCCCACGACCTGCCACCTTAACCCTGACAGGGCTGATGCTGTGGAGGATGGAGGAACCAGCTTGCTGGAAGGGCCGACACCTGTGGGGGAGACACTGGAGCCTTGCTGTCTCCTCCTCACGCTCTTCTGGCTGGTCAATGTCATGTAAGTTTCTAGGGCCTGAGCCTTCATTGAACAGCTGGCTGTAACTGACAAAGACCCACACCCTAAGAGGGCAAAACAACCACCTGGGACTATATAAACCCTTGAGCAGAGAGCTCAAAAACAGACCTCGGAGAGCGAGCAGAAGAGCTTATCCCAATCCTGGGTTCTCTCTGCCAGTAGGTTTGGTTTTTGTAGTTGTTGTAATTTTTGTTTCTGTAAATAAATCCTGACTTACCACTACTCCTGTGGTCCCTCAATTCCTTCTTCAAATCGCCAAGACCAAGAACCTGAAACTCCGGTATCAGTAACACAATTAGATATTTTCATACAAATCACACTATTTGATTCATTGCTTTACTACTCAATATCCCTAGCTAGAATATAAAGTCCCAGGACATGGACTCTTCATCTTTCCCCTTGGCAGCCTGGACCCAAGCAACATGGGCACAGTATGTGCTCAGTATGTGTTTGAGAACTGAGCTAATCTTACCCAAATTCCTAGGAGCATGCTACAAGAGTTTCTATCACATAATACAGTTTGAAAAAAATGAAACACTGGTTGAAGGAATGGAGATTGTTGATTGAATAAATGAAAGCATGCTATAAGCAAGTCTGATATTTTGATATTAAAGTGGAAGATTCTAACTATCTTTATGGCAGAACAAAGAACTAATTTGTGAGCAGGCAAGACCATAGAATCCTTCACAAGCTTTCTGAGCCAGAGGTGATTATAGTCTGGAGAATGAAAAGATAAATATGCACCTCACGCACACAGGATCCTCATACTTACTCCTGTAAAATGGTTTGTTTTCAGTAGCACTGATGGATGTGACATTAGTAAGCAGATCTCTGAGCCAAGGTTGGAGAGAGACAAAATTCAGAATATTTTTTGTTTTGACACAGCACTTCTAAAATCTTATTTTGGTGTATTTCTTATCCTGTCAGAAATGAAAGACTGTCATTTGTCTCTAGAAAAAATTGTAATTTGTCAAGAAGACTAGGAATTCTGGCAGAAATAAAGCCGCTTTTTGAAACATGTCCATAAGAGTAGAATATTATTTTTATATTTGGCATCTTTGGGAGAAGATAGAGCAATCTTGAACTTGTGCTGTACCATTATTTAAATGCCACTCATTAAATTTCACATTGATTTAACTTCTCTGATAATAAAAACCTGGTTTGTAAAATGGGGAAACAGTATAATTAGAGATTATATAACTAATGAAATTGGGAAACAAAAAGCCCATTTGGGCCAATAACTATGTTATTATCTAATTAATTTAGGAAATAGGGAGGATCCGTATGTCGATGACTATGTGAATAGGAAACTGAGAAAATATATTTTTTCAAATGTTTTTGCTTTATGAAAAAACACAAACAGATGATATGGTACAAATATATCTAGCTATGTTGATTTTAAGGTTGAATGTGGTCATTCTTACTTATGAATAAATGTCACCATATACGAAAATAAATGTGTTGGAAAAGAGTATAGAACTAGAAGGTACAATTTAATTAGACAAATCAGGATGAAATAATAAAACCAAGACTTAGTGAAATTTTTTATGGGTTTTCATGCAATTATCTCCATAAATTGCATTTTTTACTTTTACAGTTTGACCAAATGGAAGTAGTTCAGGACTAATTACTTTTATCAAAATTATATTAGTAATTTTCTGAATATTGGTCATTATCATGACACAACAAGTTCTTGAAATTAAAAAAACCCACAACTCTGTATCAAGCTTACTCAAATGGTTATAAAAAGTGTACAAAGAACTTTTGATATTTTTTTCTGTATGAGTCTGGCTTTTGAATAACATTTTCTTTGTTTGACTTATGGATAGACTGGTCAATGGCAAGAAAAAAAAAATACTAAAAGTAATACCGCGTGGGGAAAGGAACATGCAGACAGAGTTCACAAAAGACAGACATGATATGAAACTTATTCCAAAAGATTTGCATTGTTTTTGAACCATTTCTTACTTTCACACAAATAATCATATGAAATAGTTATACTAATGTTTTATTTGTGCATAAAGGTTAAAAAGATTTTTGGAGCCCATACAGATTACATTTCTTCCCTCTTCTTTCTGCCATGATTCATTAAAAAAAAAAAAAAAAAAGCCGTATGAAATTTAGCCAGTTAGGAAGGAGAGGAAAGGTTCTAATTGTGAGACAGTACTAATGACATGTATTTAAATCTGTGCATATGTTGTATATTACAGCGGTATGATTTTAACTTGGCAAGCTCAGATTTCCCTCAAGTGGCACTCTGAGAGATGCAGTCTGAGGCTGGCAGCAGCTCAGAGGACACACCACAGTATCGGGCTGACGTGGGTGAATGCCTAGCACTCAGCACTGTTATGAGATTAGATAAAAAGCAAGCAGTTAGAATACTCTATGGCTCATAGTAAGGGGCATGTTTTTAATTATTTTTATGATCAAATGATAGAACAGACCTCAGCTGTGCAAAGATGGTCCTGGTACCTTCGGACAATTTTGGGGTGAGAAAACATTCCTAACACCTCATGTTACTGTTAAAGCATAATCACACCATTTCTCAGGAGTGCCATGAAAGTATAAGTGACTAGTGTATATGTGGCTGGGCATAAGAAGAGGGATATGACACAGGAAAAGAGAGAGTGAGAAGAGAAAATGAATGAAGACAAAATAAAAAAAAATGATAGAGGGGAAAATTCATGTGACCTTTGGAAAGAAGTTAAAGATTCATTCAAGTGAATTTAAAAGGTAACAGGGAGTAAAAAATATAAACAGACAATCAGAGATGAGGATAAAAATTGTCCTTTCATTTCTCCTTCAGTGAGAGGGATTTGCGGAAGGAGAAGGGATCTGCAGGTATGGAATGCATCCCCTTTTGGGAATTATAAATCAAAGGATCATTTCTAAGGAGGCAGGAGCTCCTGGAGCAGGGCGATATAGCATTGGGGAAAATGAAGGTGAAACTTTCCGATTTCTTTTGCTGGAGGATTGCTACAGATTATCAGCAGGGAAAGGGGAAGTGAGTGGACCATTGTCAAATACAGTTTCCCAGAATCTTCTCTGTCTGCCTTAACTTGCCCTGCAGAAAGCCAAGCCCAGATGCTACAAATCCCTCCAGTAATTCCAAGTTGGCTACACTTGAGAAGAAAAATCTGACATTTTAAAAGCAGAGAACCAGAGAACTTGACCTTATTTGACAAGGTGAATGAATAATAAGCTATACAGAAGTTTGGTCTAAATAGATCATCTTTATTTTTTGGCTACCAGACAGCATGAATAGATTTATCACACTGATTTTCCTCTATTATGTGCATAATTACAAACCATAAATGCAAACTTTTTATGAGTAGACTCAGAACCAAGAGCTCTTAGGGACAGTGCAGTATCTATGTAATTATTTCTCTAAGAACAGATTAGGGACCTTGTCTTCTAAAAATAGGAGTGACTATTGGTGGTTAAGAAGACCCAGAGATAGGAAAACAGCTTAATTAGTAAAACCAGGTAGAAGTGACTAGCTTTTTAAAAGGGAATTAATTCCATGCCAATTCACTCAAGATTTTTGAAGAATGGTACTATCAGTTGATGAGTTTTTTAACTGACCCACAATGCTGCAGGTTAGTTTTGGGTCCCAGCGTTACACTTTTAAAATACTACAGTCAATGACATTCATCAATCTAGACTCATGCTTTTTCTTTCCCTGTCCATCCAATTCATCATGCTTTGTTGCAGAAACTAAGGTTTCTTTTAGTAAATTACAAACTAATGTGCAGCCTAACTGAAAAACTCTTCAATGCTTTCAAGAAAATATCTACAGCTTATGAAATTTTAGAAACCAATCATACCTCTCAATTTTATGCAGTTTGTTATTGAAATAAACAATCTATACCAAAAAAGTAGTGCCTGACAACAGATCTATTTCATGTTATAGTCAATACAGGTCATATACAATGTCTTAACCTAAAGAAATAGTTGTAATGGTCTATTCTTCATCATGTAGTAAGCAGTGGAAAGAAAAGTCTTAAGCAGGCACACTCTTGCGATCCACTGAGTTATAGTTCTAAGTAGTTATCAACTTATATGGGGGAGAGGCTATGCCTTGATAGACCCACCATTTATATGAATTTATATGAGTTTATATAATTGTATAATTATATAAACTGGGATGATTTTGAGACAGACCCTATTAATAATTATACTGAGCAACAAATGCAAACCAGGACCTTCCTAGGCAAATAAATAAAAGGCAAGTTTACTTTCTGAATGGAAACAGCTATTTTTCTTATTCTGTCATTATGAATTCCTCTTCTATCATTATAATTTATGGCTCAAGGAATAAAAGGTCACTTATATTATTTTCCATGTGTCTAGGACAGAAACTATATTTGTAGGGCATTTTGTGTCAAATAATTTATGATTTTCTTAGAAGACCTTGAATTTCCAAACTAGACCTATTTTTCGGCTTCAATACTTTTGTACTAAATAGCTTGATGACATTGTACGTGTGTGTATATATATATATATATATATGTATATCTTATGTCATAATTCCATACATATGTATGTATATATGTATATGCGACTTTGTGAAGTTCAGTGAAGAGAATTGTGCCTTTGGAATCTGAAGAATCCTTTTTCAATCCTTCATTATGATTCTCTGGCTGGGTGACTTTGGATTAATTATAATTTTAATTTTGCTTTTTAAGCACAAAACAAAGTTTATGAAGGAAAAGAAAGATAGGTTTACAGAGAAAGAGCAAGAGCAAGATATAGGACTATATAACAAGATACATTTGCCATAGACAACAAACGTATAATGCTTACTTTTTGGAGTCTTTTTATTCTTTACTTGTAGAATAGTGATAAAATGATTACTATATTAAAAAGATAGCTCAAAGCTGGAAATATATGATCCTCTATAGTAACTGTTACAGCATATTAACACACAAACATTCACAGATAACATTTGTAATTAACGTTGCCCAAAATTGTATTAGACTGAAAGTAAAGTCTGGGTTTTAAGACACCCTAAGTGATCTATCCGTAAGCCAAGTCTGTAACAATTCCTGAGTTCACCCCGGTAGTCCCTGAATCAGTAAGTGAGAGGAGGAGATGGAGAAGTTTCATGTCTGGAAAATTCCCGGGTATCGCCAAAGATGTTGGTCCAGGAACCACACTTTCAGAACTGCTGCAGTAATGATTTACAACCATTGCTTACTAGGATCACTGAGAAGCCTGGGAAAAAACATCTGTAAAGAATGTCTGGCTGTGAGGCCCAGGTGACTTCTAAAGCTCCGCAAGGGATCTAAACCAATGTCCAATAAAGTTTGGAGTCCCTGATCAATAGGCTAACACTGGCAGTTACAGGAGTTGGTGGTCAAAATACATATAGAAGAGAGGCCAGAGCCCCAGCTCACAATGGAGCGCTTTACACCTCACAATACTCTAAAATAAGAGAAATAGCTGTACGTGGAGATTGAGAAAATAATTATCAATTTACACATGTTGACAAGTAAGTTGAATTGATTTTACAGCTCCACTCACAGCATCAAAATATCTTAAATTCAAATGCTATTCAACACACCCTTAAAGGGTGTGTTGTACCTGAGGCAGTTTTTCACAAATATCTAAGATCTTACAGAGACATTTTCTCCCAATAGAAGTGCTTTTGCACCAAAATTTTGTCTAATTCTGCTGAGTTTTTTTTCCTCTCAAAACCATATAAACAAATACACTCTTCCCTCACTTAAAAAAATAGCAGTGAAAAGCAGTTATCATGGCTGTTACAGTTTTTCAGATGTTCTGCACAGGTTAAGTAGCAGAAACAAAGGTGCAATCAGAGACTTGGGTGTGCAGGCAAAGACTTACTTGGTTTGGCAGTGGCAAGCCAGAAATCAGCTCAGGCACATGATGAGGCAGTGGCTGGGACTTAAACCTAGTGCAAAGGAATGGCTATGGTATAACATTCTCACATGTGGACTGGGAGAAAAACTAGGATATGAGCATCAACCCATGGGAAGTTCTCCCATTCTCTGCTGGCTTGGGGAGCCTTTCTCTTGTGAGATACAGGGCCAACCAAGATTGTATGACAGCTATACTATGTTACCTAGCAGCTTCAAACCTTCATGGTTTATTTTGTTACTCTTTATGGCATCAAGGTATGTTAGGAAAATAATACACAGCTGTCATTTTTCCTGTTGTGACCCATATTTCATAACCTAGTTGTTTACTTAGGAAATAAAAAAATACTTCTACAGCCTTTTACTAAGAAATATCTGTTGAAAAGATAATCTTTGTAAGAAGTGTTGATTGCAATAATCTCAGGATGAGGAGCAAGGTTGCAGGAAGGTTTCCATCTACTCAAGATGGTAAATTCTAAATAGTGATAATATCAATAATTTTGCTCAAATGGATTGCAGTTAAATTCAGATTTTCTATGATCACATGGATTCTCAAAAGGCAGATTAATAACTATATTATAGACTTAAGAGTCCATTCACTATATATCCTGAGAGTAAATAATATCTTTTCTTAACTATCTTACAGAAATTTATCCCTGTATGTTGTGCATTATTCTGAATTCTCACATGTAAACTGGGAGAAAAACTAGAGTATGAAGATCACCACATGGGAAGTTCTCATATGGGCCTCCATAGATAATGAAATTAAAAATTATACCCAAGTTGTTTTTTCCTAATCATTAAATCGTATCCTAAGTGATCTATAACAATTACTGTCTGTTATTATTCAATTTCCAATTATACCCTGTTTATGCTTTTTATTTTAAATATAATCTTTGCCTCTTTTATGAGTTTCTAACCTCCCTAAGGAAGGGAAAACTTTTTCGTATTTCTCCACATAACTAATCACAATACTAAGTATGTTGCCCCGCATATTCTATTCTCTACTCATTTGCATCATGAACTTTATATTTTTCCTTTGGTTATATTTATTAAACAAGAGATGAGCACTTAACTCAAGCCTATCAAGTAGATCCTCTGTCCCAACAATTACAACTAAATCAAGAGACAGAAAGTGTGAATAGATGTCAGGAACTGTAGCATGTAAAGTTGGGAGCATTTATCAGCCATAACCAATATAAGAAGGGAGAGACCATTCAAGCCTGACTGCTGAGAAAGCTTGAAGATAACGCCCGGATGAACTTTAAGACTTGTTAGTTTTTAAACAGATGTCCCTTACGACTTCCTTGAATTCTTGCCTTGGTTCTATGAGTTGCTTTTGTATCCTTGAAATAAATTCTCCTCCACTACACCTTTCTAAAAAAAATTTAAAAAGTTGATTTAGAATTCTTGGGAATTTTTGCCATGGGAAATGAGAAAATGCAACGGATTTACCGGGAATGCTGTTGGGTAACCCAGGAAGCTACAGTCCATAGTTAGTAGGTGGTCACAAGGCATGGATCTGAGTCACTTTTCAGATAACTGTATAAATATTTTACTCCCATTTTAAAATGAGGCTAATGGAGTTGTCTCAGTGAATAAATTCGAATTCCCTTTTATGGTATCAACTGTAAGCAGAGCATGGCAGGACTAATAAGTCAGCTTCTTGGGTGAAATGAGAGCTGCGTCAGAACTTGATTATTATTTGCCATTTTCATATCCTTTGTCTCCCTTCAAACAATTACATTTTGTCTTCCATTTTATTTATTTATTTAATTGTTGAGGATTCATTGAGGGTACAGAAAACCAGGTTACACTGATTGCATTTGTTAAGTAAAGTCCCTTTTATAATTGTGTCCCAACTCCAAGAGGTGTGCCATACACTGTGACCCCTCATCCCCCACCCTCCTTCCCTCTTTCTGCTCCCCACTTCCCCTGTCCAACACCATGAACTAGATAAATTGTTCTCATATCAGAATTGAGTACACTGGATTCTTACTTCTCCATTCTTATGATGCTTTACTAAGAAGAATGTGTTTCAACTCCTTCCAGGTTAATACAAAAGATATAAAGTCTCTTTTCAGTGGCTATATAGTATTCCATGGTATACATATACCACATCTTGTTGATCCATTCCTGGGTTGGTGGGCATTTAGGTTGCTTCCACAATTTGGCAATTGTAAATTGTACTGTAATAAACAATCTAGTGCAAATGTCCTTGTGGTAAAAGGATTTTTTTGTTGTTGTTGTTCTGGGTAGATGCCCAGTAATGGGATTGCAGAATCAAATGGGAAGTCTAATTTGAGTTCTTTGAGGATTCTCCATACTTCCTATCAAAAAGGTTGTATTAGTTTGCAGTCTCACCAGCAGTGTAAAAGTGTTCCCTTCTCTCCACATCCATGCCAACATCTGCAGCTTTGAAATTTTGTGATGTGGGCCATTCTTACTGGGGTTAGGTGCTGTCTTAGGGTGGTTTTGATTTGCATTTCTCTGATAATTAGGGATGATGAGCACTTTTTCTCATATATATATATTTTGGAGACAGAGTCTCCCTCTGTCACCCTTGGTGTCACCCTTGATAGAGTACCATGGTATCATAGCTCATAGCAATCTCAAACTCTTAGGCTCAAGCAATTCTCTTGTTTCAGCCTCCCACGTAGCTTGGACCACAGACACCCACCACAATGACTGGATATTTTGGAGACAAGGTCTCACTCTTGTTCAGGCTGGTCTCAAACCTGTAAACTCAGGGAAACCACCCATCTTGACCTCCCAGAGTGCTAGGATCACAGGCATGCCCGGCCTCATCTATCTGTTTTAGAGAAGATTCTATTCATCTCTCTTGCCCATTGATATAAGGGATTGTTGGCTTTGTTTATGTTGATTAATTTCAGTTCTCCATAGATCCTAGTAATCAAGCTTTTGCCTGATTCATAATATGAAAATATCTTTTCCCATTCTGAAAGTTGTCTGTTTGCTTTGGTTGTTGTCTCAGCTGTACAGAAACTATTCAGTTTAATTAAGTTTCATTTGTTTATTTTTGTTGTTGCAATTGCCTCTGAAGTCTTCTTCATAAAGTCTTTCCCCAGTCTGGTAAGTTCAAGTATTTTCCCCACATTTTTTTAAAGGATTTTTATTGTTTCATGCCTTAGATTTAGATCTTTTATCCATCTTGAATCAATTTTAGAGAAAGGTGCTGGTCCAATTTCAATCTTTTACATATGGTTATACAGTTCTCCCCACACCATTTATTGAATAGGGATTCTCTCACCCCAGTGTTTTTGTTTGGTTTATCAAAGATTAGGTGAGTGTAAGTTGTTAGTTTCATGGTTTTCTATTCAGTTCCAGATGTCTATGTCTCTATTTCTGTGCCAATACCATGTTGTTTTGTTCACTATGGCCTTGTAGTACAGCCTAAACTCTGGTAGGCTGATGCCCCCAGCTTTGTTTTTATTAATAAGAATTGCCTTGGCTATATGGGTTTTTTTCCCCTTGTTCCATACAAAACAAAGAATTATTTTTTCCAAATCTTGAAAGTATGATGATGATATTTCAATGGAAATTGCATTGAATCTGTAGATTGCTTTGGGTAGTATAGGCATTTTCACAATGAAAATGATTCTTCCCAGCCATGAGCATGGTATGTTCTTCCATTCGTCTGCTATTTTTTTCTTAGGGTTTCATAATTTTCTGTATAAAAGTCCTTTGCCTTTTTTGTTAGGTATATTCATAGGTATTTAATTTTCTTTGAAGCTACTGTGAAGTGAATTGTGTCCTTGATTAGCCTCTCATCTTGGTTGTTATTGGTATATACAAAGGCTACTGATTTGTGAACATTGATTTTATTTCCTGAGACATTACTGTATTTTTTGATGACTTCCAGGAGTCCTAGGGTTGAATCTTTGGGGTTCTCTAGGTGTAAGATCATATCACATCGCCTGCAAAAAGGGAGAGTTTGACCTCCTCTGCCCTCCATTTGGATGCTCTTTATTTCCTTCTCTTGCCTGGTTGTATTAGCTAGAATTTTCAGCCCTATCTTGAATAGTAGTGGTGATAGAGGACAGCCTTGTATGGTTCCAGTTCTAAGTGGAAAAGCTTTCAGTTTTAGTCCATTCAGTATAATATTTGCTGTGGATTTGTTGTTGATGGTTTCAATCATTTTTTTCAATAATTGAAAGTAAATATACAGTAGCACCTTAATATTTGACCACATCCCTACATTGACCACATCCTTAAATTGACCTAAGTTATAGACTGGCCATGTACCACATCTACGTATCAGAACTGCAGGCCTTGGTCCTCATGTTGACCCCCTCCATATGTTGATCAGTTTGTCACAGTACCTTGGGTTGTCAATTTACAGACAACAATATTATCAAGAGACACTTGATAATACACTTGATAATAACACTTGACACTTGATAATAACACTTGTTCTGAGACAACAAGTGAGAGAATAAAAATGAGATCACTTCTAATTGATACACAACGTCATTTACAAAGAAGAGAGACCATTTTGGGTTTGGGGTGTGGCATATCAAAAGGGAGATCAAGGATTTGAAGAATGTGGACTACGGTGTATTGTCCAAGGGTAAGTGAATAGGAATTAATATTGGTGTCAATGCAAATATATATAAAAATCAATTAGGGTGAAGTTAAAAATATGAATAAGTATAAATCAGATGACCCCAATATGTTTATTATACTCTAAAGGCAACAAACTAAGTTATATTCATATTCAATAATTTAAGACATTTAGATCATTGAGCTTTTGGTATTTTAGTGTTCTTAAATAAAGTATGTATTTTCTGACCTGCTGTCTGAATATTCAGTAGCTTAGTTTGTGTAAGATCAGAATACTAATTTTAAAATATAAATGCATAAAAGATTCCTTCAAGACCATACTCACATTATTTTTTTTTTTTTATTAAATCATATCTGTGTACAATAATTCAGTCATGGGGTACAGTGTACGGGCTTCAGATACAATCAGAGATATTTTCATCAACCTGATTGTGATAGCATTCAAGAGACTTTCTCATTACTTTGTG